>CAUYON010033298.1:0-48634 GCA_963573935.1 Arctocebus calabarensis | reverse complement strand
CATTCAGTGTTGGACTGGTCCTGAGCAGCATCATTCTAAGGTGCTGGTAAGCACTATTTCCGTTTTGCTTCTCTTCTTCCTTTGTTGCTGTATATTTCAACAGGAAGCCCTGGCTGCTGTTGGTTAACAGAAGATGTCTTTTGTTAGTGATCAGGTGGCTCCAGCTCACCACAATCACAATCAAAGCTACCGTCCATCTTACTCAGCTACAACCTGGAGGATGAGAAAAAGCAGAGTCACCACCACAGGAAATATTCTTTTCTTCAAATTTGTAAAACAACACAAACCGGGCATTCAGCAAAACTACCATTGGTACAGTAAACTTAGTTATGGTCATTAAGTGACAAATTACCCTTAATCAAACATAGCTTACAAAAATGTTGTAAGCAATTTAAACGTGTTGGCCCAGGCTCCAGATCCCACTACATCAGATTCTTTACAACACTCGGGCTCAGTAGGTATGCCATTTCTGAAATACCAACAGTATGGGAAGGTTCATAACTATTTTTTTTTTTTGGCCGGGGCCAAGTTTGAACCCACCACCTCTGGTATATGGGGCTGGTGCCCTACTCCTTGAGCCATAGGCACTGCCCAAGGTTCATAACATTTTACAGAACCCTGTTGTTTTTCTGAGGGATAAAATATCAGTAACATTTTTTTTAAAGAACATATAACAAGCTTGCCTACAATGTTAGTTCATGAAGAGCATGTTTACTTGTTCACTTATAAGTTCTGCCTAGCCTGTTCAAAACATTGAACAAAAATCTAGCAGTGTAAGAAAGATGAAATCTGCAGACCATGCTCTTTCAGTTTACAAAAGGGTAAAATATGAACAGTGAATAAACCTACAAAAAGGTGTTTTAACATTGCTGATAGAAAAAATTATCTTAAGATAATATTTCAGATTGGAAAGACATTTTTAGAATCTGCTTAACATGAAGTCTGAGAAGGGCTGTAGAAAAATAGAAATATTCAACATCACATTGGTGGGACTTTAAGTTAGTAAAAAAACTTCAGAACAATTTGGTACAAATAAATAAATATCATGCTGTATAAACTGGCTATTTTTCTTCAAGGTAAACTCCCTAGAGAAATGTTTGCAAATAAACATACAGATGCAAATGAGTTTCTTCTCTTTTCTTTTTTTTTTTATAATGAAAAACAAAACAACCAACTTTTAAAAATAGGAGAACAGATACATGAGTTATATTCATATAGTAGAATATAGCAGTGAAAATGAATAGAGATGGCTAAAATCTTAAAAAATGCATTTTAAAAGCAAAGTACAAATAGAAACGTAGATGCTGAAACAAGCTATATCAGGTCCAAAACTATGCAAAATAATGCATTTTAGAAGTACAACACGTATGCAGCAAAAGTATAAAAAACATAGCATACCAAATTCATGACACTGATTACCTTCAGGAATGAGGAAGGAGATTACAATCATTTGTGCATGGTTTAAAGTGTTATTTCTTTTAAAATAACAAGTATGGCAGATTATTAGAATCCTATAGAGCTGCGTGGAACACACATGAAGGTTCATTTATTGATCTCTGTACATTTGAAATATTTCACAATATTAAAAATGCCCTATGCAAGGGAAGGAAAAAAATCTCAAAAGCAGTAGGATTGTTCCCTAGATGCCCTAGAAAAATAAACTCGTTCTTTAGTTTCCTTTTTTTTTTTTTTTTTTTGTGTCAGAGTCTAACTTTATTGCCCTCGGTAGAGTGCTGTGGCGTCACACAGCTCACAGCAACCTCCAACTCCTGGGCTCAGGCGAGTCTCTTGCCTCAGCCTCCTGAGTAGCTGGGACTACAGGCACCCGCCACAACGCCCGGCTATTTTTTGTTGCAGTTTGGCTGAGGCCGGGTTTGAACCCCACAACGCCCGGCCTGGCTATTTTTTGTTGCAGTTTGGCTGAGGCCGGGTTTGAACCCCCCACCCTTGGTATATGGGACCGGTGCCCTACCTACTGAGCCACAGGTGCCGCCCAGTTCTTTAGTTTTTTAATGGCCCAATCCTTGAATCTGTAGATGTCTGTATCCAGAGTATCACATACAAGACATTATAAAAAGTAAAAGGTGGCCAGAATTTCTAATAAACAACAGACAACATTTTAGGTAGAAAAATGTAATCTGAAGCCATTAATTTATTCATTCATTTAATTTAATATATAAACAAGTATTGAGCAACTTATTATATGCTAAGTAGGAGCAAAACAGACATGAGCAAAACAGGGATACTGGTCCTCAGTAAACTCAACTTATTATCCAGTAGGAGAGAAACAGCTTTATTTAATAAAAATTGAAACCTACTATTCTTCAGTTCTTTTAATAAATAGAACTCTTCTTGTATCTGCTTAATATTATGAAGGACATTAATAGCATAACAGGTTTCTTTGTTTTACTACAACAGAGATGGCTTCTTCCATTTCCAAGTTTTTGTCTTCTTCTTCAGTTGAAACAAGGATTCCTAAAAATTCAGTAGCTTATCAATCTATTTGTAGTAAAACACTTAAAAGTTAAAGCTTGTGGCTCGGCGCCTGTGGCTCAATAGGCTAAGGTTCCAGCCACGTACACCTGAGCTGGCGGGTTCGAATCCAGCCTGGGCCCGCCAAACAACGACAGCTGCAACCAAAAAATGGCCGGGCGCTGTGGCGGGCGCCTGTATTCCCAGCTACTTGGGAGGCGGAGGCAAGTGACTCGCTTGAGCCCAGGAATTAGAGGTTGCTGTGAGCTATGATGCCATTGCACTCTACCCAAGGTGACAGCTTGAGGCTCTGTCTCAAAAAAAAAAAAAGTTAAAGCTTGTGAACAAAGTTTTGAATTAAATATTTCAAACAATTTAAGTCTAACATTTTATCATTTGCAATTATCCAATTGAGGTGTTTGTCTCTCTTTGATATTTAGCCACGGTGTACTTTCAATGTTATTTGATCTAGCTAATGTGATTATGAAAATAATAAAAATAAAATTTTGTATTGGTTTAAAAAAAAATTTAAGATTTTAAAAGGGCTTTAACTAATAACATTGCATTATCTCCAATCTGCTGCCAATTTTTTTCTATCAGTACACTTTTTTTTTTTTTTTTGGCCGGGGCTGGGTTTGAACCTGCCACCTTCAGCATGTGGGGCCGGCGCCCGCCCTATTTGTACACTTCTTGATTCTTCTTGTTCCCCACCAAATATCCTAGGAAAACCAGTATTTTTCAAAGGCTCCAGTATTTCCAAAACTTTATACTTCTATAGTCTCCACCTGAAATAAGAATGCTCATTCACACCCACAACTCTCGCCTTAATGTAGACAGTTCCTCAAAGCTCAGTTAATGTTACATTTTTAATATACATTTTAAAGTTCTAAAGACAAATGAAATAAGAATAGTAAAATCTCTGAAGTTCTCTCTTAAGCTTCTAGTTCACTAATAGAGCAATCTAATGAAACACAAACACTTTGCCAAAAGACATCACTATTATCAGAATAGCACTACAGTTAGAAACTGTAGCCAGACTGTCAGAGAAAGCTATGAGAATGACCTCCATGTTATTCAACACCTTATTCACAACCTCCATCTATATCTGCCTCCTTTAAGTTTCAGTGAGACCAAGAAACATCGTAAGCCAGAAACAACTGTAAGGATGAGAGTGCCTTTTCAGAAATCTCAGTAACCAGTCAGTCCTTACAGAGGTAAAGAGTGGGTAAAAAATGATAGGAGGGAAGGTATGAGGAGTTTGTGCCTAGACTGACAACTGCAGAGTTATCCTTACAACTGGGGTGATGAAGACCATACATTCCAAAGAAAGAAGATAATATTCACCAACAAAACTGCAATTCTATTACCTAATGGGAATTGTACCATTAAAATATCTGGGGGGAAAAAGAACACAGCATTTACAATGACAGCCAGTGCTTTGTTTGGTGACTGTGCCTCATTTCTTTGTTTGAGTAGTAGTCTTCAGAATCCTTTAAAACCCACTACACCAAATGCATTGGGCACCTACCTTTTCAGCCAAGAGCTTGGAAAGTAAGCCCACCTTTATCGGTAAGTTGGGGTAATGCTATACTTCCCCATCACAAAGTGGTCTGGTAAATGTTTCCAATTCAGTCACACTCCTTCAGCAAGTATTTGCTAAGTTCTTATTATGTTTCAGTCACTATACTAGACAATGGGGATAAAATTGGTGAGTAAAAATAGACTTAGAGTGTGCCCTCATGAAGTTCAGGGTGTGTCTGGAGACAAACAATAAAAAACAACATGAAGGCTCAGCGCCTGTGGCTCAAGAAGCTAAGGCGCCAGCCACGTAAACCTGAGCTGGCGGGTTTGAATCCAGCCTGGGCCCAGCAAACAACAATGACGGCTGCAACCAAAAAATGGCCGGGCGTTGTGGTGGGCGCCTGTAGTCCCAGCTACTTGGGAGGCGGAGGCAGTAGACTCGCTTGAGCCCAGGAATTGGAGGTTGCTGTGAGCTGTGATGCCACAGCACTCTATCCAGGGTGACAGCTTGGGAAAAAAAATAGGAAACCAGGAAATGCAAAGGGGATGGGTAATACCAACGAATGGTAGAGCATTCTATGCCAGCCCACACACCAGGGGATATCAGAAGTCAGAATGTGTGCCTCTGGCAGCCATAAAAAGGCAGTTACCTCCTGTGTTCACTCTTAGTGACCCTAGAGAGAAAACTGTTTCCTTCTTATCACTTTGACTCTTGTAGCAGTTACATTCCAAATTCTGATCTTTCCAATCACTTTCACGTCAATCGTGGAACTCAATGGAGCAGCAGATTATTGGTCAGAGCGTCCTCTACTCACATTAGTGACCTGTAGATATTCCCTATTATTAATTATTTTTCTCCACTTTATCATTTATACCTAACTTCATAAAAGCAAGTTCAAGGCTTAGACCTAGGAAAAAACTGGGGCTCCATATTCTTTTTACCTATTCCACACAATGAAAAGGAGGAAAAGGAAAGTAACTTATAACAAATCTTTCCAGCATCCTATTTCTCTGCCTCCAAATAATTGTTACCCATTCCTACCAAAAAGAGTACTAAATTTGTGCTGGAGAGCGACCGATCATTAATTAAGTTTGAATTAGTTGGTACAGTGTTGTTTTGTTTTTAGTAACTTGGTAAATATGAAGTTGCATTTTTGCTTTACTTTGGCCTTCTTTCAGTCATCTACCATAACTTGGAAGTCAAAGCTCTCAGTAAGGTCCAGGCTGGGTACCAGCTTCCTAAGTTTACAAAGCAGGTCCCTGAAAATGCATTAGCCACACTTGTCTCCTTAAACATTCCTCTCTTCTCTAAATTACCCCTGGCTCGGCTTGGCGCCTATGGCTCAACAGGCTAAGGCGCCAGCCACGTACACCTGAGCTGGTGGGTTCGAATCCAACCCAGGCCTGCCAAACAACAATGGTGACTGCAAACAAAAAACAACTGGGGTATTGTGGTGGGCGCCTGTAGTCCCAGCTCCTTGAGAGGCAGAGGCAGGAGACTCGCTGAGCTCAGAAATTGGAGGTTGCTGTGAGCTGTGAGGCCATAGCACTCTATCCAGGGTGACAGCTTGAGGCTCTGTCTCAAAAATAAATAAATTAAATAAATAAATAAATAAATAAATTGCCCCTGGCCCTGTGTTATCTGGTCTATCCCCTCATAGCAAAATAAATACAGGGTACTGTGAATTAAGACTAAGTATTAAGTTATAAAATGCAAAAGAAAGAAAAGAATAACTGGCTAAGTATAGTAGCTCACGCCTATAATCTCAGCGTTTGTGAGGCTGAGGTAGGAAGATCACTCAAGGCCAGGAGTTCAAGACCAGCCTGGCCAACACAGCAAAATCCCATCTCCACACTAAAAAATTTAATTAGCCAGGAATAGTGCCTCATGCCTGTAGTGCCAACTACTCAGGAGGCTGAGGCAGGTGGATCCCTTGAGCCCAGGAATTCTAGCCTGGGCAACAGAGCAAGACCCTATCTCTAAAAATAAACAGCTGGGCACAGTGGCTCACACCTGTAATCCTAGCACTCTGAAGAGGCTGAGACAGGTGGACTGCTTGAGCTCAGAAGTTCGAGACCAGCCTGAGCAATTGCAAGACCCTGTCTCTACTAAAAATAGAAAACCTGAGGCAAGATGGATCACTTGAGCCCAAGAGCTTGAGGTTGCTATGAGCCGCACTCTACTCATGGTGCCAGAGTGAGACTCTGTCTCAAATAAATAAAACAAACAACCTCAATCTGTCCTCTCTCCTCATTCTGTAGAAATGGGATTTTCTTTTTCGTTTTATCCAGGACAACTCGGCCTATATCAGAAAGGTCATCTGGATGTGCAAAGTAAGTGTGAGTCAAGGCACTGAGACATAAAGGTTACTGTTCTGGTTTTCTCTACCATCTTCTACTCTTTGCTGTTTCTCAGGTTAAATATGGATATGGGTCATTTGGCATGTTTACACTCACTGACAGCACCTCCCTCTCCCTCCTTATTTTGGTCTTCTTTTGAGTCAAGTGAGTAATTTGAGTTAACAGAAATCTGGCCAGCCTCGTATTCCCTCAGCCAAAAACTTAGCGGCTTTTGGAGCAAAGGAAAAGACTGAGCTCTTCTTATATTCACCTAGTATTGTCTCCTAATCCTGGCACAAACAGGTGCTGTTACAGCAAATTCATTCTTCCCTGATCTCTCAAGCTTTCATCAAAGCTACTAAGTTTCCAGGCTGAGAAGGCCAAGGGCTACAACTTAGCTTGCTTGCTCACATGTATTCTTGACAAAGCCCTTCCTCCTAATGCAGGGTGGCCCTAGGTGTTATTGGTGACTCCCTTCAGGATATGGACCTCAAGCAGGCCAGTAGCATGTACTAGAATCAGTGAATAACCTTAGGAACATGAAAAGAGATGGGACATTAAAACTAAACCTCCAAAGCCTAAATAGGCTTTGCCTAGTTTGCTTAGCCACAGAGACAAACTTTCAAAGTAAAAAGCCAATGGTTACATAGCTTCTAACAAAGTAGCTCATTTAAAAACAAAACATTCCTCTTCTACTACCGTTTATCTTCAATTGTCTAAACTTTTGCCTAAATTTTAACTGAGACTTTCATTTGCCTTTGGCCATTTAAAAAGTCATTATATAATAATAAAATACATGCCATTGTATTTATTTTGTTGCTCACCTCTACTTTTATAAACTACCGACCTTCTGGAATATCAAAACTTCACAGATCAGACAAACTAGTCACAGAGTCTTTAGACTCTCTCAATTCTAAATAAAAGTCTATTGTCTACAAAAGCATAGAACAAATTCCACTGGTTTTATTCCCAAGCACTTATAATAGTGGTATGCCCAGAATGGGACAGATAGAAATTGCTACAAACTAAAAATTAAACAAACACAATCTCTTCCACAAATTTATGGCTGGAAATTTAAGAACACTTACAATGGTTCGGTGCCTGTGGCTCAAGCAGCTAAGGCGCCAGCCATGTACACCTGAGCTGGGTGGGTTCGAATCCAGCCCAGGCTGCCAAACAACAATGGTGGCTGCAACCAAAAAAATGGCCAGGCGTTGTGGCAGGCGCCTTTAGTCCTAGCTACTTGGGAGGCAGAGGCAGGAGACTGGCTTAAGTCCAGGAATTGGAGGTTGCTGTGTGCTGTGATGCCACAGCACTCTATCCAGGGTGACAGCTTGAGGCTCTGTCTCAAAAAAAAAAAAAAAAAAAAAGAACACTTACAATAACCCTTCATCCCATCTTCTATCTTCCTCCTGCCAGAACATTCATTCTCAGATTCATTCCTAGCCTAACTAATGTTAAGGAAACACTGGGGGAAATATGTGTATAGGATCAGGAGACATGTGAACAGCCTCTCTGTTCAAGTACTTTTGGACATCTGAGGATTCCAATCAGATTAAAATATAAAATTTTTGCAGCAGGCAGGATAGCTGCAAAATAGCCCCCCAATCTCACTGACTTAAAACAAAGTCTTAAATTTTGCTCATGCTACAGCCCAACATAACTGTTATTGATGCTGCTGAAGTAGCTATCATCTCTCTACCATTGATATTCAATGTACCAAAGAAGAAATGAGAATATCTCACTGGTGCTTATTTAGAAATGACACAGTTGGCTCGGCACCTGTGGCTCAACGGGCTAAGGTGCCAGCCACATACACCTGAGCTGGCGGGTTCGAATCCAGCCCAGGCCTGCCAAACAACAATGACAGCTGCAACCAAAAAATGGCCGGGTGTTGTGGCGGGCGCCTGTAGTCCCAGCTACTTGGGAGGCGGAGGCAAGAGACTCATTTGAGCCCAGGAATTAGAGGTTGCCATGAGCTGTGATGTCACAGCACTCTATCCAGGATGACAGCTTGAAGCTCTGTCTCAAAAAAAAGAAAGAAAGAACACAGTTACCTTTACTCTTGTTTTATTGACCAAAAGAGGTCACATGGTCACATACCCAAGGGAGTGAGAAAATGCAATCCCAACATGGGCCCAGAAGCAGAGAGAATCAAGATTTTTTAACCACTTTCACTAAATCAGATTCAATTTGTCCATCTGTCCATCACACTTTCTTTATTCTACAAAATTTTATTGAATGCTTTCCATGAGCCAGGAATTGCTTTAAGCATTGAGGTATAGCATTGGCCCGTCCTGCTAACATTTCACACTTTTCTTTCTCCTCTTTTTTTTTTTTTATTTTAAAAGAGATGGGATCTCAGTCTATTACTCAGGCTGAAATACAGTGGCACAATCACACCTCAGTAAAGCTTTGAACTCCTTGTCTCAAGTGATCCTCCCACACTTGAGTAGCGAGGGACTACAGGTGTATAGCACCAGTCTGGCTAATTTTTCTTACTTTTTGTCTCACCATGTTGCTGAGGTTGGTCTCCAACTCCTGGCCTCAAGCAATCCTCCCATGCCAGTCTCCCAAAGTGCTCAGTTATACATAAGCCACCATGCACAGTCCAGCCTCTTTTCTAATAGCATTTTCATTCCCTTGTCTTTTACCATCCTTCCCCAATCTAATCTCATTTACTTGGGTCCTCTACTCTTCATTTTCCAGGGCATCATGCCTTTTTTTTTTTTTTTTTTTTCTGTGGCTCTATCCATTATAAAAGAAAAGGTTTGGGACTAAGTAGCTTTGCTGACATTTCCTGAGCATAGTACCTAGTATTAGGCAGCCTAAAAATGGTATTGAATGAATTAGGGTAAGCAGCATACTCTACTTGGCAGTAGGCTATTTGGTTTTTTTTGTTTGTTTGTTTTGTTTTGTGGAGACAGAGTCTCACTTTTTTTGCCCTTAGTAGAGTGCCTTGGCATCATAGCTCACAGCAACCTCAACTCTTGGGCTCAAGCAATATTCATGCCTCAGCCTCCTGAGTAGCTGGGATTACAGGCGCCCGCCAGGATGCCCGGCTATTTGGCAGTAGGCTATTTTGGAGAAGACGAGCCCTATCTTCAGTTCTTTCAGAATCTGATCACATTATGATCTACGAAAGGGGAACATCAGTGAAGATTCCTAAAGGAAAGGAAAGATCTGGTACTTTTCTTTCTAGGCATTCCACCAGGACCCTCTCACCTTATGGTAAACACAAAGGTCTGCCAACAACGTGGAGAAAGCAGCTGGTTTTAACCTATGCAGAATGAAGAAATGAAACACTTCAGCCTTGTTATGGTCCTTGTTTCATTTTGTTGAGGTGGTAAGGGAAGAATTGTGCCACTTAAATAGTGTCCTATATAACCACGCAAACAGAACTATGTACAAAGTCCTATCAGCCCATGTAATTACCAACATAGGTATCATGAACACATGCAGGACCTTGACTCCTCTCTTCAGTCCATCTTAGCAGGGTCTATGGCACCTAGACTACAGCTTCCCAGACTGTGGATCAAACATAACTGCTGTTGTTTTTGAGCTAACCCTGGTCATGTTGCACAAGGCCATACAAAGCATTTCAGGATACTCATCAAATGGAGAAGATGGGTTGAAGGTTCCCTAATTTAAAAAGAAATAATTCAGAAAGGCATACAACTGTTCTGGAATAAACATTCTTCCTCTTTTGTCTGCCATTTTCTCCAGACCTGAAGAAAGCTTTCAAGGTAAGCACAAAAAGGGGAGGGGAGGGAAGGGGAAAAGGGGAAATAAAAAGGAAAGAAAAGTATATTTTTGGCTCAGCACCTGTGGCTTAATGGGCTAAGGCGCCAGCCACACACACCTGAGCGGGCGGGGTTGAATCCAGCCCGGGCCCACCACGGCACTCTATCCAAGGTGACAGCTTGGGTCTGTCTCAAAAAGAAAAAGAAAGAAAAATATGTTTTCCACCAGATCCATACTACAGTTTAGCACTATGGAAAAATTCGTCTGATTTTATTAAGCCTGTACAACAGGTTTAAACGTGACCCTCAAAGTTCTCATATTGGCAACTTAAACCCCAATACAACCATGTTGGGAGATGGTGCTAATAAGAGATGATTCTTAATCACTAATAAGAGGAGGATGGATTAATGTCATTACCATGGGAGTGGACTTATTACAAAAGCAAGTGCAGCACCCTCTTGCTGCCGAATTCTCTCTCCCTCTCTTGCTCTTCCACCATGGGATGATGCAGAAAGGAGGCCCCCATCAGATGCTGGAACCTGAGCACTGGACTTCCCAGCTTTCAAAACTGTGAGAAATAAATTTCTTTTCTTTATACATTACTCAGCCTTAAGTGTTCTAGTATAGCAACACAAACTAAGACAGATCATAATAAAAGAAATGAACCATGAGTTAAGAGTTCTGGGATCTACTCTTGGATCTATGGCTAAATTAGCTGTGTAGTCAAAGAATTTCACATTTTTATGTCTCAGTTCCCCATCAGGACAACAAGGGGCTAAACTACATGATTTCTGTGGTCTCTTTAGCCCTCACATTTAAAAAATTTTAATAGAAGGATCAAGGTTTCCAACTCTGATTAGAATGTAGAAAGTTGTAAAACACTAATACACTCACCCTATAAACCACAACAAGCTGGAAGAACTACAAAAATCACAGTATTTAAAAAAAATCCAGAGACCAGGCAGTGCCTGTGGCTCAGTGAGTAGGATGCCGGCCCCATATACCAAGGGTGGCAGGTTTGAACCTGGCCTCAGACAAACTGCAACAACAAAAAAAAAAACAGGCGTTGTGGCGGGCACCTGTAGTCCCAGCTACTTGGGAGGCTGAGGCAAGAGAATTGCCTAAGCCTAAGAGCTGGAGGTTGCTGTGAGCTGTGACATTACAGCACTCTACCAAAGTCAACAAAGTGAGGCTCTGTCTCTAAAAAAAAAAAAAAAGAGAGAGAAACCTAAAGATGCAAAGAAATCTAAATAAGCTAAATTCCAGAAAATGTAGAGCCCTTCCAGAGACAAAACCATAGCTATTCTCATTCCTAATGAAGTGGCAGGAGAACAAGGAATTTTCCACTGACAAGATCAAGGAGAAACCAGCCAAATTTATAATGAACTTTTAAAGGCAGAATGTGGACTTGGGTAACAAATTAGAATTCAGAAGAGGCCCTGCCATAAGCCCCACCTACCAACTCTTCCCTATGGGTCTTTATTGAGTACAAAAGTCTAAAAGCAAGGCAGGAGAGCTGAGCAAGAAAGCCATGAACTAAAAGGTCTCCACCACATCCAAGGCAGTTGGCCCTCTGAAGGAGGGAGGCAGGACCAGAAGCAGGAGATAAACACTGCTGAGGCATTCTGAGTCTGCACAGAGTAAGACAGTGTCCCTGCTAAGACTGGGTCAAAGAATTAGAGCAAAAACACAAGATAAGGAAAACCTGGGGTGAGACTAGAAAGCAAAGCAAATTTCCCAGCAGCCTGATAAGCTGGGAATTAGGCTGAAAAGCAGTGAGAATGTTCCAAGGTTCAAAATACTGATGGGGCAGAAGTATCTGTAGAGGTATTGGGATAAAGCATTTTCCAATGGTGATAAAAAAAAAACACCAACCCACAGATCCAGAAACTTAATGACCTCCAAGCAGGATAAACACAAAGAAACATACCTACCGGGGAGAGAGGGAGGAACAAGCAACCAGGGAGAGGAGTCAAAGTATCTACTAGGAAGAACAATAAAAATGATAGCTGATTTATCACTACAAATAACGAAAATCAGAAGACAGCAAAATATTTTTCAAGTGCCAAAAGATAAAACTATCTACACAAAATTCTATATCCAGGGGAAATATCCTTCAAAAATGAAGATAAACACATTTTCAAGGAGAAAATAAAAGTGGAAAGAATTTGTTTCCAGCAGACTTTTACTGTAAAAAAAAATGCTCAGCTTGGCACCTGTGGCTCAACAGGCTAAGGCGCCAGCCACGTACACCTGAGCTGGCGGGTTTGAATCCAGCCCAGGCCCGCCAAACAACAATGACGGCTGCAACCAAAAAATGGCCGGGCGTTGTGACAGGTGCCTGTAGTCCCAGCTACTTGGGAGGCGGTGGCAAGAGACTCACTTGAGCCCAGGAATTGGTGGTTGCTGTGAGCTGTGATGCTACAGCACTCTATCCAAGGCAACAGATTGAGGCTCCGTCTCAAAAAAAAATGCTAAAAGTTCGTCGGTTTTTTTACTCACACTACCCTAATGAGGATAAAAGAAATTCTTTAGGCTGAAGGAAAGGGACACCAAATGTAACATAACCTCAGATCTATAGAAATGAACAAAAAACCCAGAAGTTAAATATCTGGATAATATAAAAAGCCTATTTAAAAAATCTATCCAAGTTTAAATGTCTTTAAAAGACTATTGACTATTTATGACTGCTTAAAGCAAAAATATTAATAATTGTAATTTATAGTATAAGTAGAAGTAAAATTATGGCACAATTAAGATTAAAGTGATGGAATGGGGAAGCATGCAATTTCAAGATTTTTTTTCTTTTTGAGACAGAGTCTCACTATGTTGCCCTGGGTAAAGTGCAATGGCATCACAGCTCACAGCAACCTCAAATTCTTAATCTTAAGCGATTCTCTTGCCTCAGCCTCCCAAGTAGCTGGGACTACAGGTGCCCGCCACAATGCCCAGCTATCTTTTTTGTTGTAGTTGTCGTTATTTAGCAGGCCCTGGCCGGGTTTGAACCCACCAGTCCTGGTGCATATGGCCGGTGGTGCCCTAAGAGCTATGGGAGTCGAGCCACAATTTCCAGATTAATGTTGTTTGTGGACTATTTTATATTATTTAAAATAATTTGTGATAGGCTCACTCTGTTGCCCCAGGCCAGAGTGCCAAAGCCTTACCCTAGCTCACAGCAACCTCAAACTCCTCCTCAGCCTACTGAGTAACTTGAACTACAAGCACCCACAACACCTGGCTATTTTTTTTTTCTATTTTTAGTGGAGACATGTTCTTGCTCTTGCTCAGGCTGGTCCTGAACTCCTCAGCTCAAGGGATCTTCCTGGGTTGGCCTCCTAGGGTACTAGAATCACAGGAGTGAGTCATCCTTCCTAGACTGAATACCTTCACCATTTTGAGTCAGTGTCTTTACTTAATAACAGGCCCATCAATGAAGGATAGTAAAGGGAAGAAAGAAAATGAAATAAATCATCAATTGTAAATCATGATTTATTTTGCAAGGCAGTTTTTTTCTGGCCAGGGCTGGGTTTGAACCCGCCACCTCAGGCATATGGGGCTGGCAATCTACTCCTTTGAGCCACAGGCACCACCCTGCAAGGCAGTTTTTATATACTTTTATATCAACAATAACAAACCAACACATTAACATTAAGATACATACTGTTGATTAACTGATAATTCCAAAGGAATTGGAAATTAATCATGGGATATTTTGAGATGAATTACATTTTTTTTTTTTTTTTTGAGACAGAGCCTCAAGCTGTCACCCTGGATAGAGTGCTGTGGCATTACAGCTCACAGGAACTTCCAATTCCTGGGCTCAAGTGAGTCTCCTGCCTCCGCCTCCCAAGTAGCTGGGACTACAGGTGCCCACCACAACGCCTGGCCAGTTTTTGGTTGCAGCCATCATTGTTGTTTGGCGGGCCAGGCTGGATTCGAACCCACCAGCTCAGGTGTACGTGGCTGGTGCCGAGCCTGAATTACATATTTTAATGAAATAACTTCAAGGCGGGGCAGTGCCCATAGCTCAGTAGTAGGGCGCCAGCCACATACACCAAGGTTGGTGGATTCGAACCTGGCCTGGGCCAGCTAAACAACAATGATGACAACTGCAACCAAAAAATTGCCAGGCGTTGTGGTGGGCACCTATAAATCCCAGCTACTTGGGAGGCTGAGGCAAGAGAATCGGCTAAGCCCAAGGGCCGGAGGTTGCTGGGACCTGTGTGAGGCCACGGGACTCTACCAAGGGCAAAAAAGTGAAACTCTGTCTCTACAAAAAAAAAAAAGTCAAAAATTATAACATAGAATATAGCCCAGGAGTTCTAATTTAAGGATTTAAGTAACATATTTTGTGCATGTTTGTTCTACATTGTTAACTATTATAAAAACAAAGAATAAAAAGTATTTGTTCTGGCTTGGCGCCTGTGGCTCAATGGGCTAAGGCGCCAGCCACGTACACCAGAGCTGGCAGGTTCGAATCCAGCCCGGTCCGCCAAACAACAATGACGGCTGCAACCAAAAAATGGCCAGGCGTTGTAGCGGGCGCCTGTAGTCCCAGCTACTTGGAAGGCGGAGGCAAGAGACTCGCTTGAGCCCAGGAATTGGAGGTTGCTGTGAGCTGCAATGTCACAGCACTCTATCCAGGGTGACAGCTTGAGGCTCTGTCTCAAAACAAAAAAAAGTATTTGTTCATGTTAATAAAGGAAATCACAGTACTGAATGTAAGAGAATTTAACATCTGAATCTTAAAAGAACATAAGCAAGCTTTTATTGAGAATTATTATGTGTGAAGCATGGTGCTGGGCATATACCCTTAGACTACTCCCAACACTGCAAAATGGATATTATGATCTTTAATTTGGAAAATTTAAACAATAAATTCAAGATCACACATCAGGCTCGGCGCCTGTGGCTCAACTGGCTAAGGCGCCAGCCACATACACCTGAGTTGGCAGGTTCGAATCCAGCCGGGGCCCACCAAACAACAATGACAGTTGCAACCAAAAAATCGCCGGGCGCTGTGGCGGGCACCTGTAATCCCAGCTACTTGGGAAGCGAGGAAGGCAGGAGACTCGCTTGAGCCCAGGAATTGGAGGTTGCTGTGAGCTGTGATGTCACGGCTCTCTATCCAGGGTGACAGCTTGAGGCTCTGTCCCAAAAAAAAAAAAAAAAAAAAAAGATCACACATCAGTGAGAAAGCCAAGATTTGAACCATGTTTGTTAACCAAAGCCCAATCATCTCTCAATTAACAAGGTAATTTTTTTTAATTGACAAGTACCATATACATCTCCCTCCAACCCCTACTCTTTAAAAATAGAGTGTATTTCCTACAGACAAGGACCTTCTTCTGCATAGCCAAAATAAAATCAGGAAAATCAGGAAATTAACACTGGTAGAGTACTATTATCTAATACTCAAAAACCATTTAAGTTTCGAATAATGCACTTGAGAGATAAAGGATCCAGTCCAAAATCACATGTTATATGCAATTTTTTTTTTTACATTGTCCTTGCTTGTAGTGATTCCTCGTGCCAGTTGCCTCCCAAGTAGCTGGGATTATAGGCGCCCACCACAACGCCCGGCGGTGTTCTTTCCTGGTGGTAGAGACGGGATCTTTTTTACTCTGGCTCACTCATGCTTATGCTGGTCTCCAACTGTGAGCACTGGAAATCTACCGGCCTCGGCCTCCCACAGCGCTGGGACTATAGGCGTGAGCCACCACACCCGGCCTATACGCAATTTTTAACATGGTATTTCCCTTCAGATGTTTAGAGGAATCAAATATTTTATACAGTTCACAAACATTTATTTACTGAGCATTCAGCACATGTCAGGCACTATTTGATGACACAGTGAAGAATAAAACAGACAAGCTACTTCTGCTTCCAAAGAACTTGCATTCTAGTGAGGAAAGACCAACAAACAAGACCAATAAACGATATAGTTTCACAGTAGGCCAAGTGTTATGATCGAGTAACTAGGAAATGGCCATCTGAGGAGCTGATACTTGAATGATAAGAAGGTACCAGCATTGCTAAGAGATCAAAGAGCATTATATAGGAAACAGTATAATAACTAAAACAAGACAAAATCTGGCATTTTGGAGGAAATAAAAGATGCCGTATAGCCACAGCATCCAGAGGAAAAGGAGTGGGAACCGAGGTGGAGATGAGACAGGAACACAGGAGGCAGGACTCTGAATTTTACAACAGAGTGAAGAAAAACCATGAAAGGATTTTAAGGAGGCAATCAACATGACTTCATTTACATTTCTGACAGATGATTCTGCCTACTGGGAGGAGAATGATCTGAAAAAAGGAGTTGAATGAAAGCAAAGACCAATCAAAGGCTATTTCAGTAGACTAGATGAAATGATGGTGGCTGAGACCAGGGCGACAGAAACAAAGATGTAAAACAGACCATTAAATAGACAGAGTCAACGGACATTTTGGAGATCAAAAACACTTGACGCCTGTAGTCCCAGCTACTCTGGAGGCTGAGGCAAAAGAATCGCCTAAGCCCAGGAGTTGGAGGTTGCTGTGAGCTGTGTGACATCACGGCACTCTACCGAAAGCGATAAACTGAGACTCAGTCTCTACAAAAAAAAAAAGAAAGAAAGAAAACTCTATGATAAATGAGCTATGGGAATAAAGGAAAGACAGGATTCAAGGATAACTCCTAGGTGACATTTGCTGAGATGAGGAAGACAGGGAGAAGAACATATGGGAGAATGTTCTATTTTGGAGCATTCCCAGCAGGGGCATTCAACAGTGGCCTGTGGCCGGCTATGAAGGCTTATCAGTGGTGGTGGTTATCACAAAAATTATGCACAGACCTTTCTTATGCTCACAGCTTTCATTAGTATTTGTGTATTTAATGTATGGCCCTAGATAACTCTTAGATGAGAGTTCATAGCTAGCTGATGGCCACAGCAGATACTCCTGATTGCCTATGAGTTAACTAAGTGGTAATGTCATGCAGACTGATGGATGTCTGGAACTCAGGCAATAAGTGTAAACCAGAAACTTAAATTTGGGAATTACCCACACATAGATAGTATTTAAAACAATGTGCCGGGTGGCACCTATGGCTCAAAGGAGTAGGGCACCGGCCCCATATGCCCAAGGTAGCAGGTTCAAAACCAGCCCCAGCCAAAAACTGCAAAAAAAAGTAAATAAAACAATGTGTTGAATGAGACAACCTAGGAAAAGAAGTTAGAATAAGTAGTAGGGGGAAGCCCAGGACTAAATTCTGGAAGATGACAACACAGAGGCAGATAAAAGAGAAAAGTCTGTTTAAAAAAAAAAAAAAAGTGTGAGATAGGAGGAAAACAAAAACATATCTCATAAACTAAGAGAAGCAGGTGAACAGGCAAATAAGAGCGGCCAGCTAAATTGCTGCTATAAGATTCTGTAAAGACTCAGTAAATGGAAATCTCTTGTAACCTTAACTAGAGCAGTTATAGTGGCGAGATGGTGATGAAAACCAGTCTAGAATAGGCTGAAAACAAAGGAAAGTGGACAGAGCACATAAAGACTGTTCTTGAAAATCTGCTTGGAAGAGAACCAGAAATGAGGCTGTAGCTAGAGGACGAAAACGTGGAATGGGGGGGGGGGGGAAGGAAGCCTCACTTACAGCAGTGTGGCCCAATAGTGCTTTCTGCAATAATATGCACAGATGATCTGTATCAACATTGCCCAATATGGAAGTCATTAGCCACATATGGCTACTGAATAACTGAAAAAATGAGACACCGAATTTTTAAAAAATTAAAGTTTATGTAAACAGGCACACATGGCTAGTGGCTACCTATCAGACAGTATAGCTCTAGAGTACATTGGTATCTCAAAAAAGGTGACCGAGAAGGGAAAAATTCACAATGAAGGTAAAAACAGGTCCTTAGGAAGTCAAGAGATGGAATCTAGAGCACAAGTGGAGGAATCTACAAAGAATACAACACTGAATGAAGCATTGCATGAAATTACAATAACTAGTAGAGACCAACAATATTTAAAATCAGAGTATGTATTAAGCCTTGTTGGTATCTTAAGAATTAGACTAAATCCAAGCAGAGAATGAAGGTAACTCTAACTCCTATCTACTGAGTATCTATTATGTACCAGGCACTTTCTAAGTGACAAATTATTTGTTACTAATCAGAACCTTATACGTCTCTATTACAAACAAGAACACTGATGCCCCAAGCTGTAAAGCAATTTCATGAAATCACAAGTACAGTAAACGCCAGGATTTGGACATAGTTTTATCTGATTCTAAGATTAGAATCATTGTTACTGCATAAGGTGAGAGGTTAGGAACCATTAAATGTCTGCATCTGGAAATAACACAGCAAAACAATCTCAAAGATATCAACAAGTGCTAGCAAGCCTGGAGGTAGTACTAGGCCAGAGGCAAAAACTACCCTTCCAACTTCATCTGCAAAATAATCAAGGAAAACTTACTTAAATGCCTTTAAGTATAAAAAAAATTTCCTTTATGGAAACGAACAGGAGGAAGTGTACATTCTTACAACTTAGCTTACCTATTTTATTAAACATATTATTGACATATCAATTAGAAAATCAGCACCGTTTCATAAAAAATACTAAAATATCTGAGCATATTAGAAAAGGTAAAAAAGGAAACCTACCATCGCTCCCATTTATTCATATAGAGTGGAAAATTACTGAGTCTAATCCATTAGTAGATTACAGGCTATGGTATTAAATTTATGCCCGGTGCAGTGGCTCACACCTGTAATCCTAGCAACTTGGAGAGATTGAGAGGGGAGGATCACTTGAGCCCAGGAGTTGAGATTAGCCTGAGCAATAGGAAGTCCCCCCCCACTATAGAAGATTTAAAAAATTAGTCTGCTTTAAAAATTAGCACACACCTGTAATGCCAGCCTCTCAGGAGGCTGAGGCAGGAGGATGGCTTGAAACCCAGGAGTTAGAGGATGCAGTAAACTATGATGACATCTACACACATGCCTGGGTAAAAAAAGAGACTCGGTCTCAAAAAAAAAAAAAACAAAAAACATTTTAAGGTGGCGCCTGTAGCTCATCGAGTAGGTTCTAACCTGGCAACAGAAAAATAGCTGGGCACTGTAGCGGGTGCCTGTAGTTCCAGCTACTGGGGAGGCTGAGGCAACAGAATCACCTAAGCCCAGGAATTGGAGGTTGCTGTGAGCTGTGACACCATTGCACTCTACTGAGGGTGATAAAGTGAGACTCTGCCTCTAAATAAATAAATAAATAAATAAATAAAGTTAGTATGGGCTCAGCGCCTGTGGCTCAACAGGCTAAGGTGCCAGTCACGTACACCTGAGGATTCGAATCCAGCCAGGGCCAAGGTCTTAGATCTCTCTAGGCCAGTAAGATTTTCAACTGATGTGCCATTAGAGAATATTAGGTGTGACTCAAAAATTGTTAAAGATCATTAATCAATTTATTTTCAAAAGTAGTCCAAAGCACAGTAAGTATATTCTTTTTTTTTTACTTTTTTCTTTTAATCAACATAATTTAAGTGTGCCACAGAAGTTTAACTATAGGTTCAAGTGTGCCGTGAGATAAAAAAGATAAAACAACGCTGCTAACAAAACAAACAAAAAAAACTGCTTTAGGCCTTGGTTTCCTTAACTGTCAAATGATGTACCTGGGAAAAGATAATGTACATAACCCCTTTCAAACACTAACATTTTATAGCTTTATGGCTGTACAGAATTAAATGCACATAGATTTCCACTCTGCAGACTCTTCCCTATAGAAAATACTGGGATTCTAACAGTTCTTGTGATACTGCTTTTTTCTAATAAAAAAAAAATCAAATTTAAATTAAATCAATGAGAAAATGTGATTTGCTATATAAACATCCCATCTTGTTATAACTTTCTAGAAATAGATTTTGAAGGTTGACACGTATGAAAGACAAACCTTTTAAAACTCTATCAGAGGAGCATACTATATTTACCACACAAGGGAAAAACCAATGCTGGAGTCAACCTACACCACTGACCTTAAAAGCATCAGCTGCACACAAAAGCAACTCCCTGGAAAAAGTCATTAACTGATGTCACATTACCATTTTTGCAAAGTTTCTAGGTATTGCTTAATAAAAAACTGAGCAAAATTCTCATACCACAGGCAGGTTATAATAATTTAACAGCCCCAGAACAGGCTGAAGGAACTGACAAGGGCAGCCAACAATGCCACAGAGAATTTACTTCTGAGGCATCTTCTATTTTAACCTGGGCCTTAGAGTAACACAAGATTCAAAAGGGAATGCAAACCAGGAACTGGATAGCAGTGGCAAGAAGGCTCAGCATTTCATAAAGCAATACCCTGAAGAAAGAAGACAGCCTACATATCCACTTTGTGTTTAAATGCTGAATTATGCACAACAGCTAATTACTTATATTCTAAAACAATTACACTGGAAATATATGTTAAACCTCTAAGTAATGTGACACTTTGAAATTCTTCAACACTTTTATATTTGTGTTATTTCCTTTAGATTTTTTCATTTGGATTAAATTTTGTTAAAATTCCTTTACAGATAAATCATGCAACACTCTTCCAAAATATTTCCGAAGATTTAATTCACATTAACAATACATTTTATTAATAAATTTTGTCTTACCACTAGGGGGTGGGGGGGAATAATGTAATGAAGAATAATAAAATACATGTTAAAAAAAAAAATACATTTTATTGCCCACAAAAATCTTCAAATAAATCTCTTTGAGGCTGGAGGCTGTAATCCCAGCTACTCAGGAGGCTGAGGCAGGAGGATTGCTTGAGCTCAGCAGTGAACTACCTTGTGCCAATGCATTCCAGCCTGGGGAACCAAGTGAGACCTCATCTCTTAAAAAAAAAAAAAAGAGAGAGAGAGAAAGAGAAGAAAAAAAAAGAGAAGAAAAAAACAATGTGCATGAATGAGCATGTATGGGGGTGAAGGAGGGCTCTGAAGAAATAGCATACATAGAAAAACTGAGAGAAGGGGAATGGGGAAGGTTTTTTTCTTCTCACTTTTAAAACAAATTGCCATTCTCAATCTTTTTTCCTCCTCAATTTATTTTAAGCCAACTTGTTAAATGTTGGCTGTTTTAAAATCACTCAAAATATCTATCTTATCACTAAAGTTCAATTTAAAGTACTATACTTGGAACTCTACATTCAATTTTTTAAAAATGATGGGTTTGGCGCCCATAGCACAGTGGCTACAACAACCAGCCACAGACCCCAAGGGTGGCAGGTTCGAACTCAGGCAGGCCAGCTAAACAACAATGACAACTGCAACAAAAATTAGCTGGGCTTTGTGTTGGGCACCTGTAGTCCCAGCTACCTGGGAGGCGGAGGCAAGAGAATCACTTAAGCCTGAGAGTTGGAGGTTGCTGTGAGCTGTGACGTCACTGCACTCTACCAAAGGTGACAAAGTGAGACTCTGTGTCAAAAAAATAAAAATTAAAAATGATGAAAAACAGTGCCTATAATAGGATTTCAAGTTGTCTTTATCAAAACAGAAAATTCACATAAAATCACAAGAAAGTACTATATATAATCATGTTTTAACCATTCCATCAGAGTGAAATGTTCACATTCAGAGCCATATCTGATTATATATTAAACTGTTGGTACCTTTACAACACTTACTTAAACCAATAATTTCTAAATGTTACAAAGATAACTTTTAAGTTAAAGATAACCAATAAGAACATAAGGTCAATTTCTGACATCACCATAAACGCACTGTCTGTCCTTTATAAATAACCTATAACAAATCTCTTTCAATAGAAGCCAAAAACTGTTAATTATCAAACATTTAATTTCAGTGACTGACCAGCAATTGATTTTACCTTTCCTATCAACTGATGTTACACAATACCACCTGTACAGGGTATATGACATCCTTTTAAAATGCAATTTAAGAAGCCATTTTTAGAGAAACTGCTGTTGCTCTTCAGAGAAAAGAGAGGGGAGAATTATAACATGGACAGAAACATTTTAGCCTATCATTAAAAAAAAAAAAAATACAGTGTATAAAAAAAAAAAAAAAGAGCCACGTAGCAATCCGTGGGCAGGATGAGTCATCACCTAACTCAAAACTTGCAGCAGAGCTTCTAAGCTTCCTCCTACCCGACCCCATCCTCTCAGCAAAGTACCCTGAGTCAGCAAACCTTTCTATTTTGTCAGTTATGAGTCTCACGATGCTTAAATGAACTTATGTAAAACACCTCAACACTTTTAATGCTAACACTTCAAATTATAATGTATGCTTTTTATATAGCAAAATTAACTGATGTTCAAATCATTCTTCTCTAGAGTCTTGTTTAATCATAAAAGTAGCCATAAAGACCATTTTAATCCTCTTCTGCATATAAGTGAACTCCGGAATATTCCCATACACAAAGTTTTTTAGTCAATTCTCCATTTTCCAGTATTCTTCCTAACAGTAATATCTAGGTGATAAAATGTGTTCTGCTCAAATCTGTATTTCCTAGATGACTGCAATTACTAAATTTAGGACCCAATAAGTGATTTTACAAGTTTAACAAGGCAATTCCTACTAAATGATGTAATATACTGTACATCTAAAAAGACTGCACTTTGGCACACATCAAGCACTTCATAAACATGTTTGAAAACTACTGGCTAAAGATATCTAAAGTTTCTTCCACTCAATTCAAAATTATTTTTCAAACAATTAAAATCTGACACTTCTAAGAAGAAACTCTAGAGGCAGGCAATTCCATTTCAGCGCCAGGCCCAGTTTGTACCCTGCATTCTTCTAGTCAGATCATTCTTTCCATCTCAGTTTCCCAACGTTAAAGAAAGTATGTCCAATTATTACTCTAAGAAAATAAACAAGGTAGGACAATCAGTGATTAGAAAATTACTCTTGAAGATCTGTGCTTCATTTTAAGGAGTATTAATTTTGCCCTACCCTCCCCCCCCACAAATCACCTGTATCCTTAAAAAAGTTAATACTGAGCCTAACTTAAAAGTATTTTTTACCAATGAACAGGAATTACGCTGCTAATACAGTAGGCTTCTAATTCCAACTCACCAGTTCCCTTGACTGGGCGAGTTGGTCCCTTCACTGGACCTTTTCCCATGAGCAAGCAAAAGAAGAAAATAAAACAGCGAAAGAATCAAAAAGCTCCTACTGCACAGAGCTCCCCCATTAACACCTGAACCGGCTGACTACACTAGCCAAGGAACAAAAGGCGAGCAAAACACCTTTGCTTTACAACACCATTCACAAGTCAGATTAAAATGCACAGCAAACAGAGGAGGCCCTTATTTAGCAAATAAGTTTTCATTTCGGTACTTTTACAGACCTCCACTTAACGTCCCAAACAAAGCTAAGGAAAGGCGGCAGGGGAGAGGGGTGAGAATTTCCGTCTGAGACAAGTTTTCAGTACCTCATTTATGTCTAGACTCAAAACTTGAGCGGACTTCAGGGTTCTGAGACGAGCAGGGTGAGCGGTGCGCGCTACGCCACTGGAGACTGCCCGGCCGGAGTCAGCTGAGGCCGAGTCACCCGTGTGGGATGGGGGAGGAGACGCGGGAGCATTTCGTAAGGCACCGTGCCAGGAAGGCGAGACTCCGCGCCACCTCACGCTACCCGGGCCACCGCCCCTCGCCCGCCCGCCGGCCCGCCGGCCCTCCAGCGCGACCGGGCTTCGAACCCGCGGGGCTGGGCGCGGGCGGCGGTGCGGCAGCCGGCATGCGGGCAGCGGAGCGAGCGCGGCCTGGCCCGGAGACCCGCGAGGGGCGTGCCGGGTGGGAGGGGCGCGCCGGCCGCTCCGCCAGCCCCACGCGGGGACCCCGGCCCGCCGCCCGCCTGCCCGCGCAGAGACGCGCCGGCCAGGCCCGAGCGGGCAGGCCGGCAGGCGGGCTGGGGGCGGGCGGGAGACCGAACAAAAGCGCCTTTGTTGAGCTGCAGGCGCCGGAGGGTCACACACAATGGAGGAGGGAGCCGGCTCCGCCGCCGCCGGGCCCGCCGCGGCGCCCTCCCGAGCCGCCCCGCCGGCGCGCCCCGCACACATACACACACACACTCACGGGACTTCTCCGACTCATCGAGAGAGTGTGGGGCCCGCGGACAGCCCCCAGTGTCGGCTCAGGTCTCCGGCTGTGCTGGCGGCAGCGGCGTCTCCGAGGCTCTCGCTTTGCCACAGTCGCCGCCATGTAACCCCGAACCGCGAGAGAGGGCGAGGGAGAGGGGGCGGGGCCCGGGTGAGGCACGCCCCCGATACGTCACAGGCTCACTCCACGGGTTCCCCCGCCCCCGCCAGCCCAGCGAGGCTGCACGCGCCGGAATTTCCAACGCCCGTGACTGAGCTCCGCGCGCGGCGGGGGTGGCAGGAGAGGCACGCGGCTGGTCCGCCGCCTCTGGTGGGCTATTTCCTATGGGCTGGCGGGGAGGAGGACGGACTGGGCCCTTTCTGCTCTGTTTGCTGCCCCGGACCTAGAGGACAAAGTGATTTAACTCCGTGGGACCTTTTACTAAGCACCTACTACGTGCAAGGCACCAGGCAAGGCGAGAGAGAAACGTGGGCCTTCGCTACGGGAAAGCTAGACCTCGAGATGGCAGGGAGGCGACAGCGAGAAGTACAAGGCAAACGTTAGAGGCCAAGTGTTTAGAATGTCATTGATTCCGCCAGGGGTATGAAGGAAGGCTTTTAGGAGAGGTGGCCGTGTGTGGCCTTTCTGCTAGCTCCAGGACGTGGGGAGGTGGGAGCGCTTTTGCCAAGGGAACAGTGCTGAGTACCTGGCTTGTTGCAGAAACCGAGACTAGGCCAATTTGACTGAATTTGGGAAAGGTAAATAGATGCCTTCTTGGGCCGACTTCTTGGCTGAAGGCAAACATATTAGTTATTATGGCTTATTGAGTCTAAAGACGCTTTCCAGTAGCGTCTTAAATTACGGGAATTTTAAGTAAATGTGAAATTACAGAGGTCAGCATATTTTTTCAATGACTTTATCACCGTCCCAGTGACAACCCTATTGAATCCCCTTATCCATTATTATGTGCATCTCAAGGGTGAGGCAAACACCTCCTTCAAAGATCACGTAGTAACTTGAAGTTAAGTGGTTGGGATGAACTTAAATTTTTTATGGTTAAAGCAACATCATCTGAGTACCACGTGTGAAGAGGTAATCAGTGGATAAAACCCAGAGAAAGGGCTCAGCGCCTGTGGCTCAAGCGGCTAAGGGGCCAGCCACATACACCTGAGCTGGCGCATTCCAATCCAGCCTGGGCCCGCCAAACAACAATGACGGCTGCAACCAAAAAATAGCCAGGCATTGTGGCAGATGCCTTAGTCCCAGCTACTTGGGAGGCAGAGGCAGGAGAATCACTTGAGCCCAGGAGTTGGAGGTTGCTATGAGCTGTGATGCCGAAGCACTCTACCTAGGGGGACAGCTTGAGGCTCTGTCTCAAAAAAAAAAAAAAAAAAAAAATAGAGAAAGTGTTAGGTACATAGTGAGAGATTCCTACTTGAGAGGGGAAAAGGACAAAGGTGGTCACTCTATCTTAGTACTGCCCCAGAGATACAGGATTCCACCACTCAGGGCTAGACAGGGATCCCCTATTCTCTAGACCCAGGTGAGCTCAGAGGTCAAACCCATTTCCAGGCACAAGCAGACTGCCTTCTTCCGGACACCCCCTCTGGGCTCTGATAAAATCATGAACAAAGCAGGCTGTCATGGTGTTTGGGAAGCTCACCCACACCTGGGTGGAAATAAAGACCAATGTTGCCCACACAGAACCAGGACTCCCATTTCCTTTCATTCATACTTTGGAATAATCCTTTATTTTTTGGTCTTTGACCTCTCATTTCTACAAGACGAAGGGAAACGGGGAACCCCTCCAAGCCCCGCCCCAAATTCACCCATTTATTGGTGTGGTGAGCATTTGTCTAGAACCCCTTTCTGAACCTTTTTAACTTCTCTGCTTCCCCACTCCAACTCCTCTTTCCCTCTCCCTCCATCTCTGAGGTTCTTAAGCAGTCATATATATCACCTCTTGGGCTCTTCAACGGTTGTATATAGCCCCTCTCTCAGTTTTTTTTTTTTTAATTCTGGTGGTCTGTGCCTAGCCCCGGTGGGTCTGTCTCGCCTGTCCAGGGCCTCCCACATGGGGACTCTTTCCTGTGACTGTGCTTTCCTTCAAGGAGCATATAATGTAGTGTTACTGCTGACTTCACTGAAGACCACCAAAAGAAACTGTTGCTCATGCAAAGCCAAGGTTATTGTGATAGAGTCAGATGGAGGGACCCACCCAAATAGGATGACCCACCCAGGGAAAAGAGAATAAACCCACTCTCACCCTTCCAACACCTTAAATCCCCATCCACCTTAACCACGTGCAAATTCCTGTGGGCCTGGGCCACTCTTTCAGCTGGTTAACCCCAGCCTTGCTTCTTCCGGCTGGTTTCACATGCCTAGTACCTCCCTGATCCCAGCCCCGGCCACCTACGGACTCACCCTGATGTGTCAGACTCACCTGTCCAGTGCCTTGTGTGGGGGGACACCCTCCCTCGGGCCTGGGCCACTTTACTCTGGTTGGTGTCACACGTGGAGGCCTAGCACCCTCTCTGACCCTATCCCTCAGCCATCTACTACTCCTCGCAGCCTCTCTTTACATTCTCACTTTAACATTTTCTTTTTTTTTTTTTTTAACCTCCAGTTTCCAATATGGGGACCACTTAGTCACAGATTCCTCCTTCTTCAACCTTAAGCTGCCTTTTAACTCACCTCAGGTTTCTAAAGCTCTGTCCTGGCCTTACACCTAAACACCTCATCTCTTCCTGTAATACTGCCTGGACTACATACAGACTAGGCAATAGTTCTAGATGGCCTGAAACTGGCACATTTGACCTCTCAATCCTCACTGATCTCAATAATTACTGTCAGAGATAGACAAATGGTCAGAGACTGCCTACCTCCAGGCCTTTCTCCTCCTCGAAACATTCCTTCTCTGTCTTGTGAACCCCCTCAGATTTTCCTTGGGTGGGCCAAAACACCCCTCCACACCCATCCAAAACTCCATTGTCTTCTTTCAACCCAGTAGACAAACCCTCCCCTCCTACCCCTCCACAGCCCCCTTTCCCTCAACCTTATTTATATCTGTAGAATTCCTACCCACAGAATTCCACTCCATTCGCCTCTCTCTTCACCTGCCTTCTACCGCTCGTGGTAGAAAAAAGTGGTGGAACAGGGAGAGAAAAGAAACATGGAGGAAATCTAAAAATTACCCCAGGGCCCTCAGACCCCAGCAAGATCTAACTGATCTGGTCTTCAAGGTGTGGCAGTGCCTCTCAGAGCTCTAGTTTTTGGCTTCTGCCATTAGACAAAACCCAGCTACTTCTTGAAACTCCAGGGGGCACACCAGAAAAACAAAATCTCCCCCAGGACCATGTTTTAAGTTAAATAAACCAGGCCTTTGGGCAAAGTAGTACCCAAATCCAAACCCTCCCCAAAACCATGTCCAGCCTTCGAAAGTTTTCACAGAAAGACTGCCCAGGTCTTTCTGAAGATCTGGTTTTGCAGGACCTAGCAAATTTCCCGACCTTTTAAGCCTAGATGCAAGACTGACAATCTCAAGAAAATCTAAGACTGACAATCCCCAGAACATCAGGGTGCCCTCTGGATGTCTTCCTAGAAAACTAGCTCTGAGTATTTTAACTAGTGGAAGGTAAGCCAATGTCTTTCACAGGAACAACTTCTTCCACACTGCCATCTTATAAAAGTCCTCTAAAACAAACAGATCTTGGTGTTGGGAATGGATGGTAATTTATGGTCCCCTCAGACTATTCCACCCTCTTGGTGCTGGAATGATGGCCTCCTTGGTTATTTCCTATTTTAGGGCCACTCAGTATGATTTTTCTCATGCTCAGTTTTGGATCAGTAATCCTCTGTCTCATCTCTCGATTTATTGACCAGGCAGTCAACTGGGAAATAACTGCTCATATCCTTACCCTATCTGGATATCAACCAGTTCAAACTGAAAGCCCAAGAAAGTTCCTGTAAACACCACTCCCATCCCTCTCCCATTTTTCACTTTCCTTTTTTCCTTACAGGTAGTCCATGCCACCCCTTATCCTGCAGGAAGCAGTCAAAGAGACACCATGCCAATCATCCCACCTCCTTATAGTACACTAAAAAGTTCAGGATGACAGAGTCAAACAGAGGGACCCAACCAAGTGGAACCAACCTGCCCAAATGCGATGTCCCACCCAGGCAAGAGAGAACATGCCCACCTCCACACTTCAGACCCCTTAAATCCCCATCCCCCTTAGCCCACCTGCTGACTTCCTTCTGCTCAGCTCACCTGAACCTGGGAGGAAATAAAGGCCAATGTTGCCCACACAGAACCTGGATTCCTTTCCTTTTGTTCATGTTTTTATTTCTGTCTTTGACCTCTCGTATTGCTTACAGCAGTAAAGAAGGCCACTAAGTTGACAGAATCTTTGTATTATCTAAAAAGGGTAAGGTCAAGGATGAAATGATTGTAAGATGTGGGAGATTTGGTTTAAGATCGCTCGTTCAGGCTCGGAGCCTGTGGCTCGAGCGGCTAAGGCGCCAGCCACATACATCTGAGCTGGCGGGTTCGAATCCAGCCTGGGCCTACCAAACAATGACGGCTGCAACCAAAAAATAGCCAGGCGTTGTGGCGGGCGCCTGTAGTCCCAGCTACTTGGGAGGCGGAGGCAGGAGATTTGCTTGAGCCCAGGAGTTGGAGGTTGCTGTGAGCCGTGATGCTACAGCATTCTAGCCAGGGCAACAGCTTGAGGCTCTGTCTCAAGAAAAAAAAAAAAAGATCACTCTTTCAATGAGGAAGACTTACTCACTGCAATTAGGCTAAACTTGTGATATAATAGTTTAGAATGGGTGAGCAGAGGAGGGAACGGTTATGAAGCAAATGTAGAAGAGTAACTAGTTGTTTGTTAAGCCCATAGAGTAATCTTGTTGAAGAGAGGGCTATTTACCCTGATGAAGTTAGTTTAGTCAGCAATGTGTTGTTCAGATAAATAGATTTTGAGGCAGTTCCTGAAACCACAATAAAGTCATTTATAACTTCATCTTCGGCAAGAACTTCTTGGAATTAAAAATCATATTTATGCAGATAGTTGAATTAGAAACTCATGTTAATGATGTTGGTCTTAGTTCTTAATTACATTGTGTGGCTATAAATAGTTTCTGTTCTCAGTATTTTTTTCAAACTACAAAGATAATTCATTAGTAAGTAATAAAATCATTTTAGTGGATTATGACCGGTAACGTTTTTTCTTAATGAAATAAAGCAAAAAACTAAGTAAGAGAACATCACCCATAATAAAGGGTAAACATTGTTTTATGAAACTTTTGGTTATGTACCACATTTCAGCAAATCTAAAATGTCCTTATTATAAGATGACACCATTTTATATACTATTAACTTCTATCAAAATATACCTCATTGCTGCATCCTGATTTCAAAATATTAAAATGGAAAAAGTACTTCTTAAAATGAATGAAACATAAGGTTTATATAAAATGTCTGTATACTGGGTCACAATGCAAAATTTATTTCTATCAAAACTTATTTCTGGTCTCGGCGCCTGTGGCTCAACTGGCTAAGACGCCAGCCATGTACACCTGAGTTGGCGGGTTCGAATCCAGCCTGGGTCCGCCAAACAATGATGACGGTTGCAACCTAAAAACGGCTGGGCGTTGTGGTGGGCGCCTGTAGTCCCAGCTACTTGGGAGGCGGAGGCAGGAGACTCGCTTGAACCCAGGAATTGGAGGTTGCTGTGAGCTGTGAAGCCACAGCACTCTATCCAGGGTGACAGCTTGAGGCTCTGTCTCAAAAAAAAAAACAACTCATTTCTATTTACAGCTTATTAATACTATGAACTGTGCTATTGCTAAAAGAGTTTGAAAGCCACTGTTGTGGTAAAGGCATGTAGGAAAGCAATGGTAAGTACAGCATGAGATGAATGCTTCCTAAGCAGAGGTGCAAATTACCTGCTCTTGTTGGACTGTGATGGAAGAAACCATTGATGAGGACTGAATACATGAGGAAAGGTTCCACTGGAAGAGAAAACATTTGGGCTGGGTTTAATTCCATCACATAGTATCTGGGAAAAGACAAAAGCATGAGCATGCAGGGTACCTTTTAGAAAATGGGAGAAGTCTGACAGGCTTGGGAAAATGAAGATGAGTTAGGACCCAATTGAGAAGGCCTTGATTGCAATGCCTACACTTTTGGATTTTATGCTAACGGCAGTAGGAGGGGGATTTAGAGGACATAATTCAAATTTTAGAACATAATGGAGACCTGAAAAGGGTAAGAGAATCTATTGTTTTTCTGCCCTGCATTCAATTGGTTATATTCTGCTAACAATACTGTAATATCCTTTAAGGAACCTCTCTTTCCTAAGTCAGAATTGTGTCACAAGTGACAGAAAAGCCAGACCAAACTCTGGCTCATGAAAGAGCAGGAAAATGTGCTTACATGGTTTTTGCATGCCTGGTGGGCAAGGAAAAGAGATGGATAAAGTGGGAGATATTCTTCGGGCAGAATGGACTTGGTGAATGCTTAGATGAGTGAAGGGTAAGTCTTGAGTCACTAAGTTGCTCCCATTTCACCTCCTTGACTTTAAATTCTCCCTTTAGGCTACTTGTTTTATCTTTTTCCAATTAGATTACCCTATGAAAATAAACTGCCAAATATCACGATTTTCAAAATGAAGGGTAAACATATTTTGACAATATAGACTACTGAGCTTATTATCAATCCGTGTAAAACTTCTAAGACAAACATTGAAACAGTGTGTTAGGAAGAATCTACCAGGTCATTATGGATTCTTTTCCAGAAAGTCATTACGAAGAAATGCCACTTCCTTTTTGATAGACATGTTACGCTACACTAGGATGTAGGTCATTTCAGGAAGGCGAGACACCTTTGCGGATAAGATGGGAGAGATGTGGGTTTAGATTATTGCAGAGAAAGTTGATTCAAAGAGTGCATGATAACCTTAAGAGAGCTCTCAAGAAAAGCCACACAGATTTTCCCCACTTTGTCTAGTCCTGAGTAATATTTTTATTATGTTTAAGATATTTATTAAATTTAAGGGATATATAAAACACAGATCAGAGTGTGATAGATTTCAGAATACTTTTTCAAAATCATCTCTGTGAGTTGTGATGCCTCTTTTTAAAAAGATGACATTGGACTGCAATCGATATAAAAGTAACGTATCTTTGTTCAGAAGAAAACTTTTGCAAAGGGCCAGGATTTGAGAGGCTTGGCTTGACCTAATAACACGACAATAAGTTATGGATATTCATGCAGTGTGAGCAGCCACACACACTAAAATGTACCAAATATAACAGAATGTGTTAACAGAAAACAGTATCCAAGTCACAGGGGGATACCAGACCTGTGCTAGTCAGCTCAGCAACTCAAATATAGAATACTACATGAAAAAAGCTACCACACGTAGCAAATTAAAGTTCCTTAGGAGACACCCAGGAAGGATGCAGAAATCATGTTCTGTAAAAAAAAAAAAAAGTGCAAGAATTGGGTCCACTTAACTGGTGGAAGAGAGATTTGTTAATGGGTAATCATGCAGAGGAGAGAGTTCAGATCTAAAATTGTTGGGAGGGCAATTTCCTGGCTCAACATAGGAAAGGCCTGTTTTGGAGATTGGAACTGAAGCACAGAGGACAGGACTTCCTGATGAAATGAGCTCCGCATCACTGGACACATTAGATCAGAAAAGAATGGCCACCTGTCAAGGATGCTATAAAAGGCACTTTTGGGGAGAGCAGGGGCTTACAGCAAGGCAGCCATCATCTCCAGCTTGAAGCTTCCGTGTGTCTGTGTTTATACTCAGACGTAGTTTTCTAGACATAATTTCTAGAACGCATTGTAACTTGTTTTGTAATGAAAACTTTCTGTTGAAGAAATTCATTGCCAAGTAAAATTTATTCTGACCATGAGTTTTATTATTTGTGATACTTATGTTCTATAAAGTCACTGAGATCTGCAAACCTCTTGTTACAACATTTTCATTAACCTGTGAATACATAACCTTGTTTTATGTGTGTTTCTGTTTGTGTGTGTGTGTGTGTGTGTGTTTCTGTTTAAAAACACCTTATTTAGGCCCCGGGCAAAGTGGCTCACATCTATAATCCTAGCACTTGGGAAGGCCAGTAGATCGCTTGAGCTCACGCGTTTGAGACCAGCCTGAGCAAGAGTGAGACCCTTTCTCTACTAAAAATAGAAAAACTAGAGAGAGGTTGTGGTGGGAGCCTGTGGTCCCAGCTACTTGGGAGGCTAAGGCGGGAGGATTTCTTGAGCCCAAGAGTTTAAGATTCCTCTGAGCTATGATGAAACCACAGCACTCTACCCAGGGTGACAGAATGAGACTCTGTCTCAAAAAATAAATAATTTTTTTAAAAAACCTGATTTAATAGTAATTATTGATTCATTAACATCAAACTCACAGCCAATGGCACTATAACTCATGCCTGAATGAAGCTTATTTAACCCATGTATTTATCAATAAGAAACATCACAGCTTTCTTGTGCTTACAAATTCTAGACTGCACTTGAACGATACATTTGAGGATACTTTAAACAGCAAAATCATCAGAAAGCAAAATGTGTGATGGCTAGGCACGGTGGGGCACACCTGCTGTCCTGCACTTGGGAGGCTTAGGTGGGGTCACTTGAGCCCATGAATTTAAGCCCAGCCTGGACAATATAACAATGCCCCCATCTCTAAAAATAGAAAAGACGAAAAATGTGATACCAAGAAGACAGTGGAAAAGATCCTTGCTTACAGTATAAGAGTTGAAACAAGGCACAGTGGCAGCTTGTTCGACCTCCGCTGTTATTGTTTGTGTAGAGTGACACAAATATTTTGCCACTCTGTGCATGTTTGAAAATGACTGCAAAAGTGTTATATTGATTTTGGGTTTACAAATAAATTTTAGCAATAGGCAAATGTGCAAACACAGAATTTGTGAAAAATGAAGATTGGCCAAAGTTAAAGATTATGGATGGAATTTTTTCAGTCAAAACTCATCAAAGGCCAGGCACAGTGGCTTACACTTATAATCCTAGTACTCTGGGAGGCCGAGGTCGGTGGATAAACTCAGCTCAGGAGTTTGAGACCAGCCTGAGCAAGAGTGAGACCCCCACTTTTAGAAAAATTAGCTAGGCATGGTGGTGTGTGTCTCTAGTCCCAACTACTCAGGAGGCTGAGGCAGGAGATTCTGTCTAAAAACCAAAAAAACAAATAAACAAAAAGGCCGGACATGGTGGCTCATGCCTGTAATCCCAGCGCTTGGAAGGCAAAGGTGGGTGGATTACCTAAGCTCACAGGTTAGAGTCCAGCCTGAGCCAGAGCAAGACCCTGTGTCTACAAACAGCTGGGCATTGTGGCGGGTGCCTATAGTCCCAGCTAGTTGGGAGGCTGAGGCAAGAGAATCACTTAAGCGCAGGAGTTTGAGGTAGCGGTGAGCTATGACACCATGGCACTCTACCAAGGATGATAAAGTGAGACTCTGTCTCAAAAAAAAAAAAGAAAAAAAAAAAAACTATATGCTCACAAGAAAGACTCAAACTCAAGCATCAGGGATGGGCAGCAGGGGTAGAGTCAGTTCCCACCCAACCAGTACACTGAACATTGCACGAGGATAGGATGCACTTCCCGGGTGAAGGGCAGAACTACAACTTGAACTTTAACCTTACAAAAGCAAACAATATAACCTACTTGTATGTATTCTCATTTTAATCTGACACTAAAAAAATAAAAATAAATCCAATAAAAAAAAAAAACTCATTGGGCGGTGCCTGTGGCTCAAAGGAGTAGGGCACCAGCCCCATATACCAGAAGCGGTGGGTTCAAACCTGGCCCTGGCCAAAAAAGTAAAAAAGTAAAAAATCTCATCAAAGCTATCTATGAAGTTTGATGAGAGACAGAGTATGTGAATGCTGTTTTGAAGTGAGAGACTATTTGGAAACTAGGGATCTCACATTTACCTGGATAAGGCAAGAAGGGTTTATCATCAGGGGAATGGTAAATTGTATCGTTTATCAAGTTCCTAGCAAGTAGCCTGTTTCAGCTAAACTAAATACATCTTTTTATCAGGCTATATAATAAATGGGATTTCATAGAAAAGCTATAAAAAACTTAAAATTTTTAGACAAAATGTGGCTATCCTTGGAATAAAACTATATATTTTTAAATAATAGTTTGTAATTAAAAAGCTTTTTTCATTTTTTTTCTTTTTAAGAGATAAAGTCTCACTATATTGCCTTCAGTAGAGTGCCATAGCATCACAGCTCACAGCAGCCTCCAACCTCCAACTGAGAAGTTGGGACTACAGGCACCCACCACAATGCCCGGCTATTTTTTTGTTGCAGTTTGGCTGGGGCCAGGTTTGAACCCACCACCCTCAGTATATGGAGCCTGTGCCCTACCCACTGAGCCAGAGGCGCTGCCCCTTTTTTCATTTTTTTTTTAGAGAAAGTCTTGCTTGGTCACCTGGGCTAGACCTCCACAGCCTCTCAGCCTTTCTCACAGCAACCTCTTGGGTTCAAGTGATCCTCCTGCCTCAGCCTCCCAAGTAGCTGAGAGTACAGGCACATGCCCACAATGCCCAGCTGAATTATCTATTTTTTTCTAGCTCAGACTGGTCTCGAACTCCTGAGCTCAAGCAATCCTCCAGCCTTGGCCTTCCAGAGTGCTAGGATTACAGCCACCATGACAGCCTGAAACATACTGTGAAATGCCTCTTAGGAAAATTTTATGAAACAAAAATTAAATAATCCAAGGATACTCTCCTTCCAACCTATCTCCTTTGAAAGTCAGTATTTGTGGAAGCAGGACAAATTTGTAGAAATGGAAGAATTAAACTACTAATACAAAAGTTATGGTTTCTCCCCTTCTCTCTCTCTTTCTCTCTCTCTCTTTTATTTTTCTGTTTTTCCTCCATCTAGCATCTTCCCCCTCCTCCACCCCTCAAGGCACACACTCTTTGTAAAAGATGCACAGAGACAGTGACACTTCCTGGCTTCAAGGGAAATTTTTAGTCCAAAGGTTTCCTTACTGGCCCTCTGTCCTTCCTTCTCCTATATGGAGAGACCAAATAGGTTGAGAACAGATGTTTCTAATTTTTGGAGATAGTCCCTATTTTTGAAACATGAATCTCTTGAGAAAAGCCTTCTTTAACTATCCTCAGTTTCTGAGAACAACCTTGGCCTTTGTCACATGCCCACTGCAAAAAAAAAAAAAGAATAGACCGTGATGTTCCTCTTCCATGCACAGGACTGATAAATATTAGAACTGTGGAAGCAGAGCAGCTTTCACTGCACACAGTCATGCTCCTCCACTTTGCACTTAGGTAGTCAGGGTACCCTATCGAGAAAAGGTAAGCCCGTCTAACTCTAAACTTGTGCGAAAGCATTGTTGACCTTGGTCATTCTGAGTGCTCCACTTATCAATTAGCATACACTAGGGTAAACAGAATAGATCCGCCTTCCACAATCCTGCCTCTCACACTTTTTTTGACAAATATTTTGCCACCTGATGGTTACCACCGCGGGAACACCTTCCCTGAAGATGTCCTAGGTCCCAGAGTGTGATGCTCACTGCTGGAGTCTTTGCACTTATCACTGCCTCTGGCAATCCTCTCAGTGTGGTACCTGGGGCTCAGGCAGCCTATAATTCACCTACCCACCCTAGCCACAGCTGCTGTGCTCCTGTGAACGCCCATCCCAGGCTGCCACAGTTCTCTCCTTTCCCCCCACACCCAGGGCTCTACACTGAGAAGGGCCCCATGCTTGGTTTAAGGCCCTCTTACCCTCTTCACATTCCTAATGATTCCAGTGTTTTGTAGTGAAGTCAGAGGGACAGGAGAGTGTGCAGGTGAGAGAGGAGACAGATGCAGCACAAGCCTTTCCACTGTCCCTCGTCATCCCATTCACAGACAGCACTCTGTGTCCCATGAGCACAACATTCTGGTAGACCCACAATTCAGGCAGACAAAGCCAGTAAGTGCAAAGTAAGAGTGCGATGTCTCCAGCTGAGTAAGTGGGGTGCTTTCCTTGGAACTAGAACTTCGAACACAGAAGGCAATGACATTCTGAGACATAAAAGGCCAAGGCACCCAGTTAAGTCCTTCCCTACTTGTGTTATTTCCCTGTGTTAGCCAACCACCTAGCTGAGGACCTTTCCTTTGCCTCTCGGTTCTTTCTTACTCCTCAGTAAGTCAAAGCAGCATTGGTAGAATACATGTACATCAAGAAGAGAAATAATCATGGTTTTTTTTTTTTTTTTTTTGGTAGAGATAAAGTCTCACTTTATCACCCTCGGCCGTGGCGTCACACAGCTCACAGCAACCTCCCACTCCTGGGCTAAGGCGATTCTCTTGCCTCAGCCTCCCCGAGTAGCTGGGACTACAGGCGCCCGCCACAACGCCCGGCTACTTTTTTGTTGCAGTTCGCAGGGGCTGGGTTTGAACCCGCCACCCTCGGTATATGGGGCTGGCCCCTTACTGACTGAGCCATAGGCGCTGCCCATGGTTGGGTTTTTGTTTTTTTTTTTTGAGACAGAGCCTCAAGCTGTCACCCTGGATAGAGTGCTGTGACATCACAGCTCACAGCAACCTCCAATTCCTGGGCTCAAGTGAATCTCCTGCCTCCGCCTCCTAAGTAGCTGGGACTACAGGCGCTCGCCACATTTGCCCGTCCATTTTTTGGTTGCAGCCATCATTGTTGTTTGACGGCCCGGGCTGGATTCGAACCTGTCAGCTCTGGTGTACATGGCTGGCGCCTTAGCCCGTTGAGCCACAGGTGGGGAGCCAGTTGGGTTTGTTTTGCATAGCGTTTCTGTTGCTCTGGTAAGAACAAAATCTATAGGCACATATGAGCTACAAAAGAGAAATTGTGTCATTTTTGGTGAGTCCACATAAAAGTCAAATGCTCTTATATTTGTATTTAAAACTGGCTTTGTACAATGTAAAAATTAATTATAAAAGCCATGCTAATAACATAAAAGTCAAAGATTTATGAAAAGAAACCAGAGTATTATGATAATTGAAATTGAAATTTTTCTTTACTTAGAGGGACAATGCATCACAAACATAAAACACCGTAACAAGTAGAGAGAGAAGCTTCAGAAGAAAAGGGGGAAAGTTTTATCTTTTACTACTTTTAGCAGTATTTTTTTCCTACTGTTTGAACAAATCTCCCTGAAGAAGGTGGCTCAGGGAAGGACTCCCACCTGCCCTCACTGCCAGAGCTGGGGCAGGAGACTTTCTCTGCTCCTGTGAATAAAGGTCCACCCTCAAAACCCAGCCGCCCACACCTAGGCGCTGCCTTCCTGTAGTAAACATTCAGGCTTCAGTGCCCCCGGAGGTAGGAAGTGGGGGAGGAAGGAAGACTTTGTTCCGCTGCTGGGGCACATTTTCCCATAGAAACAATGTTGTAGGGCACTGTTCTGTAGTCGCAACCGGCTGCATATGGGCTACGTGGCCTTCTAAGAGCTGGCCTGAGAACCTAACCAATATTTAAAACATCATTTTCTTTAGGGAAAATGCATTTTCAGTTTCAAACAACCAAGTCAGAAATCAACTTTTGAGAACATAACTCAAGTCACAAGCAGGGACTGTCCGTCCCTTCCTAGCTCAGAAATGCTGATACCACAAAGAAAGGATGATGTCTGTTAGACCCAGGTAAACAACTAAATGTTAATAAACCAAGAAAAATAAATAAATAAAAAGAAAGAAACAAACAAACAAAAAGATAGCAATAATTTCACCTTATGCGCTGGATGGCATAAAGGGATCAACCCTTCAGATTTGCAGCTTGAAAAACTTGGTTGCAGGTTCTCCAGGGTTGATTGATCTCTGGCAACCAACATGCACCAACCAAGCTCAAGAGATTATGCACTGAAAACCAGATTTCAATCCATTAAGAACTCAAGAATAGGCTCAGCGCCTGTGGCTCAAGTGGCTAAGGTGCCAGCCACGTACACCTGAGCTGGTGGGTTCGAATCCAGCCCGGGTCCGCCAAACAACAATGATGGCTGCAACCAAAAAATGGCCTAGCGTTGTGGCGGGCGCCTGTAGTCCGAGATACTTGGGAGGCAGAGGCAGGAGACTCGCTTGAGCTCAGGAATTGGAGGTTGCTGTGAGCTGTAATGCCACGACACTCTATCCAGGGTGACAGCTTGAGGCTCTGTCTCAAAAAAAAAAGAAACTCAAGAATAGCTAGCTGAGTTGGACTAATGATTCATCCAGCCTGGTATTCTCTGACAATGATTGTGAACTTCTGTGTTTTGGTCATTGTAAACTCTAGTGTTGAACATACTGCCTAAATGTTGTCATTTCTCAATAAATGCTTGTTGAAATGAAGAGTTTATGAATATTGTAATTCCCCACTATGTCATACACTTCAAAAAGGTGAGAAGGGATTTCCTTCAAACTTCTACTTATTCTATTTTTTTTTTTTTTTTGAGACAGAGTTTTCCTTTGTCGCCCTCGGTAGAGTGCCAATGTGTCACAGCTCACAGCAACCTCCAACTCCTGGGCTTAGGTGATTCTCTTGCCTCAGCCTCCCCAGTAGCTGGGACTATAGGCATCCGCCACAACACTTGGCTATTTTTTAAATTGCAGTTTAGTTGGGGCAGGGTTTGAACCCACCACCCTTGGTTTATGGGGCTGGTGTGCCACCCACAGAGCCACAGGTGCCGCCCCTCAACACTTATTCCATTTTTAAAACAACTTTCTTCTTAGGAAATCTATTTGGTTATTTTAGTTACCCCTTTCTATAACATGTTACCTCTACTAGACTAAGGTTTCCAGGGAAAATGAAATGCATGATTCTAGTTATAGCTTCATTGCCACTTTTTCAAATGTAGGGTGAAATAATGCTTTCAGTTCTGTTTTCCACATTCTTAGCAAAGAGGTCTAACCAGCATTTTTTGGTTATGTGACTTTACGAAACAGTCAACAATAACTCACAGTTCTCTTTCTTGGAATAGAACATAGCTTAAGCTCAATTTCTTTTAAGTATACTTCATACTAACAGTCCTAAATGCATTATCCCAAATCAGTTCAGAATGAAACTCATTTGCTATACTTCTGTCCACTCACATAGCTTTGTTCAATTTATCTTTTCTTCAATTTAGATCCATCTACTTGGTGTTTACTACTCTGGAGAGTTTAAGGCCATCTCAGTCTATTGACTTCTACATGAGCTCATTTTTAGACAGTCTGTGGGGGTTTTAAATAAGACAAGTGCCCTGGCAATAATCCTTGAGGGCTCCACTCTGAAACCAAAAGAATCCATCTGGTTTCCTGGTATCAATAGTAGTGAGCAAAACTTGGGTGTTGGCCCTCATTCTGCCTCTTAATAGTTGTTTGACTGCAGGCAAGTCATTTATTCTCAACTTTAAAATGGTATAAATAGTACCTGCCTCGCCTCTCTTGCAAGGTCAGGCCAAGCATTACATGAGATAATGTGTGTGAAAGCACTCTAAAAATGCTAACTGACTGCATAAGGGGCGGTGTTAATATCTCCATCCAAGAGCTTGCCTGTCGAAACCATTGTTTCCCTAAGCCGAGCCTGCTCTCTCTTCCTTCGTTCAATTCATTTGACAGATATTATTTCAGTGCATGTTTTTTGCAAGGCCTTCTCTCCACTTTCTTGGTAACTTAGTAGGGGGATTTTATCTGTTTTTCCCCTCGTTTAATGCGTAAATTGGTGGAAATCTTGTAATGTTCCCTGTTTCCGTGCTTACTTATCCCTCAAAGAAATGTGGCCAAATAATGAAGCATGAGGCGTGCTCAAGCATGCATCTGCAAAAGAAGAAGGCCAAGACACAACCTCTATCTGCAGCTCTCTTCTGAAAGCAGGAATGCCTTCTACTCTCACCCTAGAAGATACAGAAGGAAAGTCCAGTCCAGAGGGGGTTGCAATGATTTGTTTTTCCGCTCCAGAAGCATTGTACTGGAAACTTAATCCCCAATGCAACAGTTTGGGGAGGTGGGGCCTACTGGTAGGTATTTAGGCCATGAGGACTCCACCCTTGTGAACTGATTAATGCCAATTACAAAAGGGCTTGAAGCTGCAAATTTGCTCTCTTGGTCTCTCAGGATTTCTCTTGCCTTTCCCACGGGTGACACAGCCAAAAGGCCCTCATTAGATATGGCCACCTCTTAGACTTCAGCCTCCAGAACCTCAAACCAAATCAATTTTTCTTTATAAATTGCCCCGTCTCAGCTATTCTGTTATAGTAGCCCCAAATGGACTAAAACAGGGGTATGGCTGGGGAGGACAGTGAGAAGGGAATCAAAGGTCAATATATAACCCCTCAACCAGTATAATAATAAATAGATTTAGTTACATGAAAGTAGCTAATTGCAATCACCTTTAATTTAGCCTGTATTCTTAAATTCTAGCAAAGAATAATTTCTTCTACTTTTAGACGCCTATGATGGGTGGTGCCCATAGCTCAGTGGGTAGGGTGCTGGCCACGTACACCAAAGTTGGTGTGTTGAGCCCAGCCCGGGCCAGCTAAACAACAATGACAACTACAATGAAAAAACAGCCGGGGTGTTGTAGCGGGTGCGTGTAGCCCCAGCTACTTGGGAGACTGCGACAAGAGAATTGCTTAAGTCCAAAAGTCTGAGGTTGCTGTGAGCTGTAATGCCACAGCACTCTACTGAGGGCAACATAGTGAGACTGTCTCAAAAAAAAAGGAAAAAATAGAAACCTCTGATGAAGGTTTGTAGATACTGTTTCCAAAGGAAAAATAAAAGGCCAAACACATTTAGAGAAAAAGGGGAAAGACAAATTTATAAAATAATTTAGCTGTATGGCAGGTTATGAAGGAGTAAAAAGGAAGAGATTAAAATGGCTCTTTCCCTCCTCCTCTGTGACTCAGATTAATTGTAAAAATAATCTTAATCCCTGTAAGGGAAGCTGAGGAAAGACTCACATCTCCACATTCCAAGTTTCATGATGTCCTTGGGGAGGAACTGAACAAAAGGGAGAGGGAGTTGGAAGCAGGAACTATTAAAGGTAAGCTGGAGGAGCCTTCACCTACTCAGAAGAGCTGAACTGAAATTACAGGCCAGTCTAGCTGTGAGGAGAAAGGCGTTTTCCAGTCTTAATATTCTGAAGGCTTGTCAATTATAATACATCAGCAAGGATTATGCATCAATTTACCTTTTCAGTCTTATCTCTTCTGGCCATCCATATTTTACGTATTCAAATACATTTTCTTTTTCTTTCTTTCTTTTTTTTTTATAGAGACAGAGTCTCACTTTATCGTCCTCTGTAGAGTGCCGTGGTGTCACACAGCTCACAGCAACCTTCAACTCCTGGCCTTAAGCGATTCTCTTGCCTCAGCCTCCCAAGTAGCTGGGACTACAGGTGCCCGCCACAACACCTGGCTATTTTTTTGTTGCGTTTGGCAGGGGCCAGATTTCAAACTCGCCACCATTGGTATATGGGACTGGCGCCCTACCCACTGAGCCACAGACGCTGCCCCCTCAAATAAATTTTCATCTTTTCCTTTTCTTTTTTTTTTTTTTTTTTGAGGGGCTTAAGATTTTATTTTAGTTGACAATTATCTGGACTTCTTTCTTCTTCTTCTTTCTTGAGATAGTCTCATGCCATTGCCCTGAGTAGAGTGCCATGGTGTCATTGTAGCTCATAGCAACCTCAAACTTCTGGGCTCAAGGAATCCCCTTGCTTCAACCTCTCTAGTATTTGGGAGCACAGGTACCCACCGTTATGTCCAGCTAGTTTTTCTATTTTTAGTAGAGATGGGGCCTTTCTCTTGCTCAGGTTGGTCTTGACCTCTTGAGCTCAGGCAATCCACCCACCTCAGTCTCCCAGAGTGTTAGAATTACAGACATGAGCCACTGCAGCTGGCCAGATATTTCCTCTTTTCAACATCAGGCTTCTTTCTTTGTATCAGCAACAGGTGGCTCTTTTGCAGGTGTTTCTTCAATTACATTTAATTCAGTTAAGTCTGTTGTTTTTTTTTTTTAAGTTTACCGCATCTCTACAAAAACTTTAAAAATTAGCTAGGCATGTTGGCACACTCCTGTAGTCCTAGATACTCAGGAGGCTGAAGTAAGAGGATTGTTTGAGACCAAGCTTTCAATGCTGCAGTGCCACTTCACTCCAGCCTGATAATAGAGTTAGACTATCTCTAAAATTAAAATTTTTTAAAAGTGAATTATTTTAAACATATATGAAAATAGTATACATAATATGACCAATTTTTATCTGGACAAAGTAAGTTGCCAACATGGTGCCATTGAGATGCTTTGACCAGATACCCCTTCAAGGAAGGGCTTTTTTTTCACTTGAGTTCCGCACAGTTGTCAGCTAACATTTCCTTAAGGGTTTGTCTCATTTGCAGAGAGCTACCCTCCCCAAAGAGATGCATCTTTCCTGGATAGCCCAAATCCAACGACTGATCAAGGCAAGGGCAGAAAGGCATGACCATTTCAGTCCTGGGCAAGGACAACTTGGATGGGCCGTTTATACTCAAGAGCTCCCCGTGTGGGGTTAGCTGAGGCTATCAGCTTGCATCTCGGATTAGCTTTCCCTCTGCCCAGTCCTATTTCCTTTCCCTCCCATTCACAGATGTGGGTCCCAAGGGCTCTCTCTAACAAACATCCTGAACACTAAAGTCTGTCTCAGAGTTTGCTTCCTGGAAAACCCAAACAGCCAGGGTAGGAGCCAGGAGAGGTCTGAGAAAGCAGAGAAAAGATGGGGTTCAGGGGCTGGTTTACTTGCTAGCCACCTCACCTCACAGACGGAGCACTCACAACACCTGGCACATGCTGGGAGTCTAGGCATTAATGCTTTCATCCAGCAGTGAATTGGGATGATATTCCAGGGAGAGAGAATCTATTAGGTGGAGCAAGACATGGTGGGAATAGTAACGATAAGGACAAGGGGATTGGATGGTTATTGCTTAGCCTTGCTGAAGCTTTAGGAAAAGAAACCAAAAGGCTGAGAAAGTGACTAGCAGGCAACTGAGAGCCAAATGAGAGCTGTCACCAGAGGGTCTCTGACAGCACGTACAGTAGGTTTTCATAACCTGTAGTAAGAAGGCAGAACAAGTTGAGGATGAGACTCAGACTAAATCATTAGTGTAGCCAAGCTCCAGAGAAGGTTACACTAACAGCAAAATTAGGTCTCCTATGCCAGGGAAAGAACGAGACGCTGACACATGGAAGGAAGACATCTCGTTTGATCCCCCCTGCTGGGAGAATGGGGACTAGAAGACCCCATTCCTGAGAAAGGAAAAGCACCCCCAGAAAAAGAAGAAAACTAATAAGTAAGCTGAACGAGTCAGAACAAAGAAAAGTCAGCTAGTTTATATTTAAGCTAGCCATGGCTAGCAAACTTCTTGCCTTTTCTGAAATTCTAGCCTGTTGGGGATGCAGCTTACAAACACCCTGCTGGGTCTGTGCACTCTGCACCCTGCACTCTGAGTAGAATAATGATCATAGAAAAGTCCTAGAAAAACATACATCTTCTAGGGCATTTTCTGCCCATTAAACAGGCAAAGCAGATACCCATTGTGGAGATTTGTATTTGCCTGAGGCAGAGACCAAGCGAGTAGCTCAAGCCCTTAGATATGGGCAGAAAAGCTTATATCCCTTATTGCAGAGGAAGATCCTCTGTGGTGGTGACGGGAGGAAAATGCCTCTCTCCCACCGATCCCTCAGAGGGATACATCTTCTGATGTAAAAAAGATTAACTCTGATGGCATTTTACTCCACAGAGAACTAGCGGAGCTTAACACCTCCCTAGAAATCTGTGTGTGTGACCTCAAGCAGGAGGCTCTCCCAATACAAGGCTCAGATTTCAGATTTCTGAAGGCCACCCTTATGGTTAATTATAATAATAAAAGAAGCTGATATGATCAATCCAAGAAACTGTTGATGTCTTTGTTCCCTCTCTCATCTTACCCTCTGGGTAAATAGACTTCAGTAAAATCAGAGTGGAGCAAACACTCTGGGCCATTGCCAGAATCCCTCGATTGGGCAATGGACCCCTGAGCTCCCACTTTTTACTCTATGTCTCTTCTCTTTCTTTACTGTCACTTCTAACTCTATATTTCTTTAGTGGATCAAGGCCAGTATCCACAGGCCTCCATGGACGCTGCTCTCAAGGTGGGACCCTGACACGCTCCCAATACATTTTGAGTTCCCAGATTCCTTTTGCCCCTCCAAGCCTTGAATTACCCTTTCCTACTAAGAGCTACATGCTTCCCTTTCTTGAGAGCAATGCAAAGGCCTCTCTCCCACAAGACAATGTGGGATCCCTCAGGATCTTCTTCTACCCTCCTGCCTGTCCACTAAATCTCTAATTAGGGTTATTTTACAGCATAACCCACCTGGGAATCTGCTGGCCTGATAAGAGAAGAAAGAAATCATACCTCAAAGTAGCAAAAAGATCTAGCCAAGATGGACTGCAGGAGATGAAGGAGTAAGCATGGCTCTAGATTCTACGGATGCTTGATCAAGGAGGATAGAATATAAAACTAGACAAAATTTGAGAGTACTCCACAAAATTGTATGATTACATTTTGACAAGGCTCCCCAAGAATTGTTGTAAGCTTGCTAGTAAGATATCTTTTAGGAAGAATGAAAAAGTGATGGCCCATGCTAAGTGAGGTCGAAATGCTATACATGTCTTATAGCAGATAATAAAGGAAAGAATTAAGGCTGGGCATGGTGACTCATGCCTGTAACTGACTATGGGAGGCTGAATCAGGTGGATTGCTTGAGCTCAGAAGATGGAGACCAGCCTGAGCAAGAGTGAGATCTTGTCTCTACTGAAAATAGAAAAATTAGCAGGGTGTCATGACAAGTCCCTATAGTCCCAGCTACTCTGAGTCCAAAAGATTGAGGTTGCTGTGAGCTATGATATCATAGCACGCTACCCAGGGTGACACAGTAAGACTCTGTCTCAAAAAAAAAAAAAGATTGAAAAAACTCAGGGAAATAAAAAAGGATAAAATACCTAGGGGTAAAATTCACAAAAGAAGTGTAAGACTTGTACTTTATAGACTACAAAACATTCAATGACATTTTGAGGAAATTAAAGGAAACGTAAATAGAAAGATGTATATATGTGTATATGTATATATTTTTTGCAGTTTTTGGCTGGGGCTGGGCTTGAACCCGCCACCCCTGGTATAAGGGGACCGGTGTCCTACTCCTTGAGCCACAGGCACCACCCAAATAGAAAGATATTTTGTGTTTATGAATTGGAAGGCAATATTTAAGATAGGAGTCATCTCCAAATTGATCTACCAATTCAATGTAGACCTTATCAAAATCCCCCCTGGCTGTTTTGTGATTAAAAAGCTGATTGTAAAATTCATATGGAAATGTGAGGGACCCTGAAAAGCTAAAACAGAATAATCATGGAGCACTCAATTTCCAATTTCAAAGCTTAATAAAAAGCTTCAATAATCATGGGTGGCACCTGCGGCTCAGTGAGTAGGGCGCTGGTCCCATACACCAAGGGTGGTGGGTCAAACCCAGCCGTAGCCAAATGCAACAAAACAATAGCCGGGCGTTGTGGCGGGCGCCTGTAGTCCAAGCTACTCGGGAGGCTGAGACAAGAGAATCACCTAAGCCCAGGAATTGGAGGTTGCTGTGAGCTCTGATGTCATGGCACTCTACCCAGGGTGACAGCTTGAAGCTCTGTCTCAAAAAAAAAAAAAAAAAAAAATTATGTTTGTGACAGAAGGTAGACACAATAGGCTATATATTCTATGATCTACATATTATGTAGAGACATTATGTGACATGTCTGGAGAAGCAAATCCATAGAGACAGAAGGTAAATTAGCATTGCCAGGGGCCAGTGGGAGGGGACAACAAGGAATGACTGGTAATGGGCACAGAGTCACAATTTGGGGTGAGAAAAGTATTGAATTGATTGTTCTCATAAATACGCAACCTTATAAGTATAGTAAAATCTGTTGACTTGTACACCTTTTGGGGGGGGGGAGAGTCTCACTCTGTCACCCTGGGTAGAGTGCTGTAGCATCACAGCTCACAGTAACCTCAAACTCTTGGACTTGAGCAATCCTCTGGCTGGAACTACAGACTCCTGCCACTAAGCCTGGCTAGTTTTTCTCTCTTTTTTTTGAGACAGAATCTCACTTTGTCGCCCTTGATAGCGTCCTGGGGCATCACAGCTCACGGCAACCTCCAGTTCTTGGGCTTAGGTGATTCTCTTGCCTCAGCCTCCCAAGTACCTGGGACTACAGGTACCCACCACAATGCCCAGCTGTTTTTGTTGTTGTTGTTGCAGTTTGGCTGGGGCCGAGTTAGAACCTGCCACCCTCGGTATATGGAGCCAATGCCCTACTCACTGAGCCCTATTTTTAAAAAATTATTTTTTACTAAATCATAACTTCGTACTTTGATGCATTTATGGGGTTCAGGGTACTGCTTCGATATGCAATGTGAAATGTTTACATTGAACTAAGTAACACATCCATCACAATTATACTCATTTCTTAATAGTTTTGAAATGTACTATTGCATCATGCACATTAGGTGAGGTCCCTCCCCTATTTTTTTTTTGTTATAGTTATCATTGTGGTTTAGCTGGCCTGGGCCAAATTTGAACCCGCCACCCTTGGTGTATGTGGCTGGTATAACTGCTGTGCTATGAGTGCCAAGCCAGCTTGGCTAGTTTTTCTATTTTTAGTAGAGGCAGATCTCACTCTTGTTCAGACTGGCCTCGGCCTCCCAGAGTGCTAGGATTACAGGGATGAGCCACAGGGCCTGCCCGCAAATTGTACACTTTAAAATGGTGAATTTTATATACGTAGCATATGAATGCTATTCCAATTTTTTAAAAAATACTCAGAGAAGTGGGCATAGTAGTATGGCCAGAAAACCCACCAGATGACTATATTATGGAAGAACTTTGAGGATATACGATCTACTAGGGGAATAAAAAGTGAATTGGTGAATAGGCACCAGGATCACTAAGAAGGTCAATGGTGTTTCTCTTTTTCAGGCCAGACTGATGATAGAAGATGCTGTTATAATCCTAGCACTCTAAGAGGCCAAGGCAGATGGATCCTTTGAGCTCAGGAATTTGCGACTAGCCTGAACAAGAGCCAGACTCTGTCTCTACTAAAAATAGAAAAACTAGCCAGGCATTGTAGCAGGTGCCTGTAGTCCCAGCTACTTGAGAGACTGAGGCAGGAGGATTTCTTAAGCCTAACAGTTTGAAGTTGCTGTGAGCTATGATGCCACCGCATTTTACCTAGAGTGACAGAGTGAGACTCTGTCTCAAAAACAAACAAACAAGTTGTTTATTAGTAGTAGAGATAGTAGAAATCAGAAATAATTGAACCAGGTGGCATCAGCAACTTTTAGAAACCATATGGATGCAATTATTATAATGAGCAGCAAGGTCAAAGTGGCATCCAGGGGCACTTGACCCGCTGAGAGCAATGAAGATGAGTAAAAAAACATGGTGTCCCTTGCTGAAAAATAGTTGGGCAACCAATAAGTGGACTACTCAATCAGTACAAGCCAACGAAAACAAGGAATCTGGAGGGAATGGAACTATTTGGGAGCAAAGGTTTTGTATATGATCGATCTACATATTATGTAGCAATATTATGTGAAATTAAGTTGGTATTAATCTGAACTAGATTGCTGTAAATTAAGATGTTAATCATGATCCCCAGGGCAACTGCTAAGAAAATAACTCTTAAAATACATATTGTATTTTTGGCAAGCAAATTAAAATGGTACATTCGAATATATCTTTTTTTTTTTTGGACAAAGAGTCTCACTTTGTAGTCCTCTGTAGAATGCTGTGATTTCAGATCTCACAGCAACCTCAAATTCTTGGGCTCAAATGATCCTCTTGCCTCAACCTCCCAAGTAGCTGTGACTTCAAAGGCCCACCGCAAATCCCGGCTAGTTTTGGAGACAGGGTCTTGCTCTGGCTCAGGCAGGTATTGAACTCCTGAGCTCAAGTACCCTCCTCGGCCTCCCAGAGTGCTAGGATTACAGGTGTCAGCCACTTCACCTGGCCTGGAAAATACAAATGTTTTTTACATAAAAGAGGACAATTTAAGGGAGATATCAAGGAACAAAAAAGACACGAATCATAGCAAAGACATAGCAAAATAGCAGATGTAAACCCTCATGTAAAATAAATCAGCCTGCTAACTTTGCCTCTGTCACCAACCACATCATTGCTAGCACAATGGATATGAATAAAGAGGCCTGGCTCGACGCCTGTGGCTCAAATGGCTAAGGCGCCAGCCATGTACACCTGGGCTGATGGGTTCGAATCCAGCCTGGACCCACCAAACAACAAGGAAGGCTGCAACCAAAAAATGGCTGGGCATTGTGGCGGGTGCCTGTAGTCCCAGCTACTTGGGAGGCGGAGGCAGGAGACTTGCTTGAGCCCAGGAATTGGAGGTTGCTGTGAGCTGTGATGCCATGGCACTCTATCCAGGGTG
>CAUYON010033297.1:0-27400 GCA_963573935.1 Arctocebus calabarensis | reverse complement strand
AGTCAACAGACTGCTTTGGAATCATCAGTGGCAATCCTCAAAACCAACTTGGCCTTTGGATGTGCTCTGGGAACTTTCATCAACTCGACTTCTCTGTCAAAAGTCATCATCTGGACTCCATTAATGGCAACGTACTTAATTTGAGACACTTGTTTACAAGGATTTACATAGATAATCATCTCTGGAGGCACCCTGAGACTTTGCACCAATTGTATTTCAGTCTTGCTAACACAGTCAAATCCTGTCTCAATGGTAGCGAGGTTCTTCACAATGGCTCTATTGTCATTACATTTGACTGCACGAAAGGGAATGACACGAGGAAGAACTTTTAGCCATCTTCGGTGTTTCTTCAGAACATCTTTGAGGTCTGCTGCATAGAAGGCATCCTTATCATCAGAAGAGGAAACTTCATTGATTTTTTGATCCAGAATGTCCTTGGCAGTAAAACCTTCATCAAGCAAGTGGTAGTCAAACTTTTCCTTACTAATGTTCATGGTTTCTTGATGTTTCTTTGAAAAACTAAGAGATGGAATTTAAAGAAATACTTTCCAGCTTTTCACAAAGGCAATTCTCCAGGAATTCTGAATCCCACTGCGTGTGTCCTCCAAACAACAGTGGAAACGTTCTGGGAGCATCCAGATGCTGCAGGCCAGCCCCCTGGAGAAGCCGGAAAGCTGGAGCCGCAGGAGCGCTCGGGCCGCCCCTGCCGTACCCTGCCGCACCCTGGCTCCCACCTGCAGGAGACGTCAGCCCGAGGTGGTGCCGGAGGCCAGGGCAGCGACTTCAGGGACTGACCTCCACATTTTCAATGTCAGTAGAAAATGGGTTATGGAAAAGCTGTATGTACTGTTCATGGAGATGAAGCTCTTTAAATCTAATTTGAAACTCCTTTTGCAACTTTTCCAGTGAATCCACACATGTTTTATTTGGGAATGCAACCAGTGGTTTTCCGCTAACAGATTTTGCGACCCGGGATGAGTCCGCTGCTAAACAGGACAGGCAGCAGAGGCAAAAACACCCCGTGGGCCAGATAGATGTCCTTGGTGGGCCGCCTGTGGCCTGCGGGCCATAGTTTGAGGACCCCTGGTGTAGAGATTGATTGATAAGCAGGGCAACCCCGTACATGTCTCTTAAGGTCACTCTTGTCTGAAGAGCTATTTCCTTAGAACTGTCCCATTGGCAGGATTGTCTTACAATAATTCCTCGGATACTTGATTATCTAAATCCACACTTTGGAGAAGGGTGTTTTGTTTTTTAGAAAATAGGGTCTCACTCTGAAGTGCAGTGGTGCGAACATAGCTCATTACAGCCTTGAAATCCTGAGCTCAGCCTCTTGAGCAGCTGGGACCATAGACACCACCATGACTGCTTCATTTGTTAAGTATTTTGTAAAAAAAAAAAAAAGTCTTACTACATCACCCAGGCTGGTCTCAAACTCCTGGGCTTAAGGGATTCTCCTGCTTCAGCCTCCCAAAGTGTAGGGTTAGAGGTGTGAGCCACTGCACCTGGGCTAAAAATGCACATATTCTTTAGATATTAACAAAAAAGTTAAAATTTTTATTAAAATATTTGCATTGACATTTTTGTTTAAAATATTTTGTTCTGCTGAATGTATATGGGCCCTTTAGGAAAAGTATAATCGAAACAGTTTTAATAGAAGCTATTATCTAACATTTCCTTTAAAACGTGTGTAGGGGTCCAGCTAGGGAGAACTGAGTGTGAAGAGTTTAATAAATGAATAGTCAGTTGCATAAAAAATAACCCACATCAGAGGGTGAAAATGGAGAGGCAGTCTCATTCCTCCTCTCAAGTATCAGGAGAAACATTTTATTATAATTAGAAGAAAAGCAGATGCAGGGTCTTTACCCTTTAGAGCCCCATAGTATTACTTACACATTTTTTATTTTCCTACTTTTGCTAGGGGGAAAGAAGGAATAAAGAAAGACAGGGAGCAAAGGGAAGGAGGGAGTCAGGGAGGGAAACAGACTAGTTCCAAGAGAAGTAAAGAGTTCTGATCTTGGCCAGGTAACAGAAACTTATAATTTCATGATGGCTACTCTGAAAAATGCACATAAATACAAAAATTTGCAAACAGTTTCAAATGTTGACAGACATCTCTTCAAAGCCCATTCATAGATTGCACCTTTGCATTGGAAGGTATTGTAAAACCATGTCTCTGAATGAAAAGTATAACTGAAAGATGATTTTCAAACACATTTTGACTGTAGCCTTTGGCATATAGCAGCTGGATGCACAGAGCTGGGATACACAATACACAGGGGGAAAATAGAGACGGAAAGCACAAAAAGAGCAGATTATACAACAGGCCACCAAAATGCCTGAAGGACACTCTAGGAGCCTGACCCTGAATGGCACCACATTGGCATATATCGGTTTCTCACGATACCATTGAGCTCTTCCTTAAAGAGTTAGCCCCAGTCTATTTTCCCTCCACCGCAGGTGGCTTGAGTCATCACTTTACTGTGAAGAATGTAATCTGCTCTCCAACTGAGAGCAAAGGTGAATTTAGTTGTGCTCTTTCTTCTCTTGAATAACATCTCTTGTCTGCTTGCTGTAATGCCAACACTTCTAGCCTCTGCCTCCTCATCCTGTCAGCATCCTGTCAATTTGCTGGGGGTTGGTTCAGCCAGATGGAGTTCATCCAAAGCACTACATCCATCTAGCAATGTGACATCTGAGACAATGCCACTGCTCAAGGAATCAATTGAGAAATTGGCACAACAGGAATTTTCCGTGCAAAGCTTTCCTGCGCATCAGCTTAATGCTAGATCTAATCCCCACATGAGCAAGTGTGGCTAGGGCTCCCTGACAATAAAGTACTCTGTCCATTGAATCTAATAAAATAATCGGGGGAGCCGAGAGTTCTAAGAGCTCACCAAAAAGATTTCTGCATCCTGTGGATGAGCAGCTGTCCCATGGGAAACACTCGTGGTGGCTCCCATTACCTATCAATGAAGCGCAGTCTCCTCTGTGGCGCTCTCCCGGTCCTGCACAATCTGCTGTGCCCCTTCAAAAAGCCTGACGTCTTCCTCTGGGTACACTCTCAGCCTGGACTTCGGCCAACTCACTCTCAGGCAAAACCTGCATTTTTTCTCTTCTGCTTTCTTTTACTTTGAGTATTTCTTTGCCACTCATTTTTCTCATTGTTCCTCATCAAAAGCCCACCCCTCATTTGAAACCCACCCACCTCACCCACCCCGATTAAGAAGTCTTCCTTTGAGCTTCTTGTGTTAGGTCCCAAGATGACTCTCACAGTCCTGTGAGTGGGCAGAGCACAGGCTACGGATTCAGACAAATCTGAGAGTGAGTCCAGGCTGTGTGTCACCAGAAAAGTTCCTAAACCTCTACAGTCCTTAGTTTTTTCATCTGTAAAATTGGGATATATAACACATTTCAGGAATGTTATTCTGGGCAGCACTCAAACTGGGCAGCACTCAAAAAATGTTCACTTCTTCCTTTAAATTCTGCCACGGTCTTTTCACAGTATTCACCATCCTCTGCCTCATTCTGCGGGCAGTCACACATGCGGCTGAGCTCCTCTGCTAGACCATAGTGCTCAAATGTCAACTTCCTGTAGAAGCCTTCCATGACTGTCGTATGAAACTCACACTGTCTTGTTTATCCTCTTATTTTTTTATTTTTATTTATTTATTTATTTTTTGCTTTATAGAAATGATCACTGTCTGGCATTGTTTATTCAATAACATTTGGCAAATTAACAAAGGACGTATTAATTCCCTTAAGGTCATTGATAATTTCTTAACTATTACCAAACTTCAAGGCTGGAGGGGACATTAAAATCCCTTCTTAACTACAGTGCTTCTCAGGCAGGCCACACATGTAATAAAGCCCCTATCTTATACATAAGGAGCAGCTCATAATTCGCCCAATATTCTGTGCTCATGAATGTCTCCCTCACAGAGTGGTCACTGCCAATGCCTAGAATTCGTCTCCCTGCTCCTTGTCTGCCTGATGAATTCCTCCTGACCCCTGGAGATCCCAAGCATCTTTGTGGCAGAAGATGAGCTTTGCAGCCACACAGAACTGGGCTTGCTGCACGCCTTAGCTCAGCAATCTTCAACAACTTACTTGGCTCTGGGGGCCTCAGCTGTCTAATTTATAAGTGGCAACAGCAGAGTTGCGAGGGTAAAAGATGCTACCTACGACGGTTTATCAGAATTCCTAATGGCAGTATGCTTATGGGTTGAAGATTAAGAAATGGAACAAACATAAATGAAAACAAAAAACTTCACCATTCCTTTCTCTGTGAAACCTTTTCTGCCAGAGAAAAATCGACCACTCTGCTTCTATGTGCTTTGACAAATTTTGTAGCTATTTCTACTATATCAATAATCATATTACATTGATATTATTTGGTTTCCAATCTCTGCCCTGCATGTGAACAGAAGTCATGAATAAACTGACCTCTGTAGCCCTGTCCCTAGCACTGTGGCTGGCTAGAATAGACAAGCCATAACATATTTGCTCATTAAATGAATGAATCTATGATAGTTATGCCTGGCCTGCTAGGCTCAATACCTTTCTCATTTCTCTAGATTATTTTTCCTCACTGGAAACTACTTATCAACATCACCTCTAAGACCATAGCTTTCCTCACCAGACTTTCCTTAGGTCAAGTAACATAGTCTTAGTGACTATCACTATTGATCTCCTTATAAGTAGCCTATGAATTGCTCTCTAACGTCCACTTTCTTTCCACTAGCTTTCTTTGTCCAGCTCAGTTTATGCACTTATTCACACATTCATTCACTCATCCATTCAGCATGCACATATTAAACAAGCTATAAAACTAGCAGATAGGACCTTTCTGCACACCGAGTCATTTACACATCACATAGCTCCTATTAAGCTGGGATTATCCCTTATTTTTATTTTTTTTTTATATTTGTTTTTGAGACAGACTCTCAAGCTGTCACCCTGGGTAGAGTGCCTTGGTATCACAGCTCACAGCAACCTCTAAGTCTTGGGCTTAAGTTATTCTCTTGCCTCAGCCTCCCAAGTAGCTGGGACTACAGGTGACTGCCGTAATGCCAGGCTATTTTTTGTTGCAGTTGTCATTGTTGTTTAGCTGCCCTGGACCGGGTTCATACCCACCAGCTTCGGTGTATGTGGCTGGCACCCTACTCACTGAGCTACAGGTGCCACCTAGATTATCCCTTATTTTACAAAACATTAACATAGACCAAAAACACATTTCATGGCCCTGTGGCCAGCAAGAAAAAGTTACATAATCCTAATTATCAATAGTTTGGTACATGAATAATTAAGAGTCATTCTTAGTCTCCCTGGACAGAGTTTGAAAAAAACTCAGTGGATACATTTTCTGATTTCCAATTAATTTTTAAGATTGGTTTATCTATATTTATGTATTTATAAGCAGCACTAGGAATAGAAGTTTTGTATGATACTGTATTTTCAAATGGTGCTATCATAGCTATTGTGTCAGTCCTTTTAAATCTAAGTCTAAGACTTCAGCCCGTGACAAACTAAGCAGAGCTAAAAGCAAAGAATGATTCATTTTGGTGCAGGTCCTCCGATCTATTAGATTATTTCCCCCTCCCTCCAAAGGAGACAGATGTCACCCTGACCAGGCTTTCTGCAGAACAAAAGAATTTACAGGTCTGATGGTGCAAATGAAACTTGAAACTATCATAAAAGATGAAAATGCCCTCTCTAGATGAGGAAGCAAATTGAAAATAACATCCCGCAGAAGGGCATGAGAAGACTCGTGCTCTCATTATCAGACACTGTGAGGCAGAGAGCCCAGAAGCTTCCCCCGGCACAGCCGCCACTCAGTCTGCACACCTGTGAAATGGGGATAAACAACATGCCCCTCTCCTCATGGTAGAGGAGGCAGGATTAATAAAACTCCGTTGGGAATGTGTTTCAAAATGCACAGAGGAAGCCCAATAGAAATAAAGAGCAAAGGCTGCTTTCAGAAACACTCTTTCAAATATTCCTTATTCCTGGGCAGATGTCTCTAGAGGCGAAGGCTTTGTCCACATGTGTAGGATTTTCAAAGGCCTCCATGGCAAAAACAAACAATTCCCTGTTTGATCTGGAGAACAGAGTAATACCTCAAACCTTCGTGGACTATCCAGTGTTATCTCAGGTGTTGTACAATAGAAAACCAAAAAGGTCTCTGCAAACCAACATCACAGAAACTAGAAGGCAGATGAGAGAGCTGGATTAAAATGTACAGTCCTAAATTCTTATTTGATTTTGTATTTCTGATTGCTGTCCCTGGAAAATCATTTACCTTTTTTCTTTCTCTGAAGTGGGTCAAAGACTGGTTAGTCCTAGTTAAGATTAGTTTTGAGTGAATGTTCAAATTCGGCCATTCGCAGAGGGCAGGTCTTTGGTACTTTAAAGCTTATGCTGTCTCATCTTTAGAATACACAGATGTCACTCCTACGTGGCAGACTGTTTAAGGGATAACAAAAAGTATTATTCAGCTGCTGTAAACTACAAGCAAACACTCGATGTAAGAGGCTATCAGAAGTTTGCCCTGCCTACTGACTTCTAATTTCACAAAGACTACTGAGAAATCCCTAAGTTACCATTAGGGAAAACTAAGCAATATATGGATTCCGAGTGTACAAAGGTTTGTAGAGAAGACAAAACTCCTAGATTTACAAAACGAACGATGTAGTCAACTTCCCCAAAGAAATCCTCTACATGAATACTTGAGAGTCATCATTATAAGGCATAATTTGTTAGGCAAATGTAATAAATAATCCTGGAACCGTGTGGTTGGAAGAAGGGGAAGAAAGGATCGTCTTGTCCCTTCCATTATCCTGGCCCTGGAAATGAACAGACAAATGACACAGAGAGAGAGTGGCAAGGACAGGAGGTCACACAGTCGCACTTACTCACACAGAGAGAAGCACTGTCAGCAGCAGCCGCCGCCTCAGACTTAAGGAATAATGATAAAGATAACTAGTGGAATAAATGAAGTGGGAAAACCAAGACGCGACGGGGGGATCCTCATGTTGTCTGTGTGTTAATAACACCCTGGTGGAATCATCGAGAACAATGGCTTGCTTAGTCACAAATATTTTTCTGTAGCTTCAGAGACACAGTGCAGCTGCGTGCTTATGCAAGAAGCCCTCTGTCCAGAAAGCAGGCCAGAAAGCCAGCAGAGAGAGGACACAGAGGGGAAGAAAGCGCTGTGCCTTCGTCCCTCGCTGGCTCCGCAAGGGCCCCCGGGACAGGAAAACCTATAAGTGTTGTATCTTCCTTACGGGGAAGAAAAAGCAATTTCTGGGCATTATCTCCTCTTCATCACACCCCCAGGAATTGGTAGCAATTTTGTAGGCAGCAAAAGGGAGGTCATGATTGGCTGAGCATGGTAAAGGTAACGGAGCAAGTCTGAACTGTCATCAAGATTTGGACTAGTTCTCCTGCCTCCCCGTGCAATGCCTGTTACCTAAACACAATTTAAAATTCATTAAAATGACAAGAAGATGGGCTTACAGGAAAACGTCAAGGGGAAGAAAAAGGCAGGAGAACTTCACATTCAATATAACTTCCAGCTATGTGTAATACATATGTTATAAAATTAGTCCTACATGCAGCCAATATTCCAGCAGTTAACATCTGGATTGTGGGAAAAATGATAATTGGGGTATTTTCTTCATGTCATTCTGTATTTTCCAAGTTTTAATTATGAGCAATCACATATTTGATGAGCAAAAAATTCAAAGTGAAAAATTTATTAATAGTGTCATATAGATCACAAAAAGTCTGAAGATAATCATCAAAAACATTTTTTAAGAGTTTCTAGACTAAATAGGATGGTTGCTAAACTAAGAGAAAACATCTCTACTATATTCTCTTTTGCTCCCAAATTCACTCACACTGTGTACCCCTTCCTTTCCCTACAAATCAATACTGCTTTGGTCTTTCCTCAATTAAGTCCAAACTTCTGAGTCCATCATTTAGCCTAGGATATGGCCACAGATGAATTTGGCAGCTTGCCCTTTGACAAGATTCCTAATTACTTTATGCATGTACCAGCCTTTAAAAATTATCTCACTTGGGGAGGAAAAGACTGTCTCATCAACCAACGGTGCTGGGAAAACTGGGTATCTCCATGCAAAAGAATCAAGTTGTACTTTTACTCACATCATATACAAAAGTTAATTCAAAAAGGATCAAGGATCTAACTGTAACGACTAAAACTATGAAACTCTTAGATGATAACATAAAAGAAAAACATCATGACCTTGCATTTGGCAATGACTTGTTAGTTATGACACCAAAAACATAGTCAACAAAAAGGTGAATTGGTGGTCACAATTAAAACTTTTGTGCAACAGAGGATGTTACTAACAGAGTGAAAAAGCAACCTCAAGAATGGGAGAGGATACTTGTAAATTATATATCTGATATTAAATTAGGATCCAGAATATATGAAGAACTCTCCCAACTCAACAACAAATTAGCCCAAAAGAAAAAATAGGAAAGGATTAGAACAGACATTTCTCCAAAGAAATGCCCAATTAGCACACTCAGCATCATAACTCATTAGAGAATTATAAACACAAACCACAATGAAATACCACTTCACACACATTGTGACGACTGTCATCAAAAAAGTTAAAAACAGAAAATAAGTGTCAGCAAGGATCTAGAGTAGCTGGGACACTTGTACACTGCTAGTAACAATGTGAAATGATGCAGCTGCTGTGAGAAACAAGATGCCAGTTGCTCACAAATTTAAAAATAGAATTACCTCATGACCTAGTGATTCCATTTCTTGGTATATATCCCAAAGAACTAAAGCAGCAACCTGAACAGATATTTGAATATCCACTGGTATCCATAGTACCATTATTTGCAAAAGCCAAAAGTGGGAAACAACCCTTGGTGGATAAATGTATAAACAAACCGTGGCATATATATGCAATGGAATATTATTCAGTCTTTAAAAAGGAAGGAATTCCAATATGTGCTACAACATGAATGAAACTTGAAGACATTATGCTAAGTCAAATAAGCCGGGCACCAAAGGAAAAATATTGTATGATTTCACTTATATTCAATACCTAAAAGGATCAATCATGGAGACAGAAAGTAGAATGGTGATTTCCGGGAGTTGAGGGAAAAGAAATGGGGAATTGTTGTTTAATGGGTACAGAGCTCTAGCTTTACAAAATGTTCTAGAGATGTAAGGGGATGACGCTTGTACGACAATGTGAATGTCCTCAATGCCATTAAACTGTACACTTAAAAGTGGTGAAAATGGTAACTTTCACACAAAAATACAAATTTTTGTATTTTTTACCAAAATTTAAAAGGAAATCTAATTCGTTGCTACGTTGTGTATCCTTCTTCCTTTATACCTTCAGCTGTGGAAATTCGACCTCTGACTGAAGAGTACCTCTTACTTAATGAAGTTTCAGTCAGTTGTAACATCTCTTTCCTCTGAATCCTAATTGTAGTCCAGAATTTAACAAAGTGCATCACAAAGTACTTCTTCATATATTCTATTTGATAGTCATAAAAATAGCATAAAATCCATTTAAAAATAAGAAATTTGGTTGAGAAAGAAAATCTGCAGTCTGCCAAGGTAGGATCACTGGTAGGTGGCTGAGCACTCAGTCTACGATTTCCAGTTTGAAATGGAGCTACCCAAAGACTACTAGATCTAACTTCACTGCACTGAGTGTGCATGAGGTTCACCTTCATTGCATAGCTTTTTTTTTTTTTTATAGAGACAGAGTCTCACTTTGTTGCCCTTGGTAGAGTGCCGTGGCATCACAGCTCACAATAACCTCCAACTCCTGGGTCCAGGCGATTCTCTTGCCTCAGCCTCCCAAGTAAGCTGGGACTACAGGCGTCCAACACAATGCCCGGTTATTTTTTTTGTTGGTGATGGTGCAGTTAGTTCGGCCAGGGCTGGGTTTGAACCCGCCTCCTTCGGCATATGGGGCCGGAGCCCTATTCACTGAGCCACAGGCACTGCCCTATTTTTTAAATTTCTTTAGTGTATCCTTTCTAGATTATCAACTCTTTGAGAATAGAAACCATTTGTATGACAACAGCAATCCCAAGCATATGTTCAATCTTCACGGAATTAATAGAAAAATAACCTATTGGTGACTTATGTAATAACACAATGGACTCTACTAACCAGACGCACATCAATAATCTAGAATTTAAAGATAAAACACCATAAGTAGATACTCTTCTCCTGATATCAAACCATGGCAGCTATCCAGACTGATAAAATGTCCAATCTGTTAATTCATATAAAACAAATTTGCTCAGAAAAATCAAAACTGGCTTTAGCTGAGTGATACCCAATTTCCACATTTGCCTTAACTCCTCTGCCATTCACAAGCTGTTTTATTTTAGGCAGTCATTCTCAATGTTTTGATAAGGGCTATCACCACATTCTTACTCATTTCTGCAAAATATTTTATCCTGTTTCCATCTAAGAAAGCTAAACAAAACCCAGTATTTTGCATTACTGATTTTCTTAAACAGCAGTGCCCACACTTCAGTGATTTGCCCATGCTTCTTGTCCAGGTCTGGTGGTTCTAAGCCTGTACATTTTGGGGCAGATGCTCTCTAAATTGGACTTGCAGTAGTACTTCTGACTCTTTGCTTTGATACTTCTTAATATTTATCTGAAGATTAATTGCAAATGTGAACTATTAGGGCATGCAATGCTGACTGATGTTATCCCTAGAAGCCTGTAGACACATAGATTTCATGTTCAATTCTTTTACTAGTCTCCATATACTGCTAGTCCTTATCATTTAACTTTGTTTCCCTTTATTCTCTACTGTCAATAATTATACTCTAGCTGACCTGGTGTTCTTTTGAGAATTACAGAGTAAAGACTATAGAACATAGTACCAAACACGTGTTGTTCCAATCCCATGCCACAGCCCCTGAACACACGCATTTCCATATATGCTCGTGACATCATGGCCAACTTCAGCCCAATAGTGGCAGCAACCCTTCCTCTTAGGTCCTCAAGTCTTTTGAAGTCTGACAAATCAGCCGGGCACTGAGTGATTTTAGAAGACTTGTGGGGTCCATTGCTCTCCCCCAGATGGTTGTGCCTATGCATAAAAATTTCACTGTCTTGTAAAATGACATGAGGATGCCACACAGATCAGAAATGGGGAGAATCCGTTTAAGATTTTAGAACAGACAGGTTCTCCTCTGGCCCTTCTCCTCCCAAAGGTTTTATGCTTTTTTTGTTTATTTGTTTTCCATTCATCTGATGCTCAACTCCTCTAACTCTTTAATATTTTCTCTGAAATGCGAGAGGGCAGCCCCAGTGTCCTGGCAGATGCCCCGAGGCGCAGCAGAAAGCAAGAATGTGAGACAGCGCAGTAATGAGCTTGTTCTCAAGCCCCGCTGGCGGTGCACATCCACCAGGAGGTACGCACTTGACTCTTTGCACGTGTTTTGTAATTGTTCTAAGGTAATTGCTCCCCAGGTCTGCTTTAAGCTCGTTCCTTCACATGAAGCCAAGGCAGGCTCTGCACACCATGGAAGGCTAATCTTGGCTTCGGAAATAACAAAGGTCTTTTCTGTTGGTAGCCAAAGAGACTGAAACTCGAAAAAGATGGGGGAATGTACTTCAGGCAATTTGTAGCTATTTTGCTTGATTTTCTCTTGAAGCAATAAATAACTGTGCTCCCTGCTGCTGCTGTTTTATCAAGTTCTGTTTGTTATAACTGTGTATTATGTTCCATACAAGACAGCATCTCTGAGCTTTCTGTTCATGTTTCTCTACTACAATTTAGCTCTGTGAGGAGCAATACCAATGGACCACCAGGATGAAGAAAAAACAGAACCTGCTGCTACACGCCACCACCTGAGCGCATAATGCCAGTAGGCGCAGATGAATGCCAAGTTGGCTTCTCTAGTATAAAAAAATGCAGTGAGGAAAGAAATCAGTAGGCTCTGGATTAACAAACATTCCAGCTGATGACGAACTTTGCCACTGAGAATAACAAAACAGGAGAAGATTATTTTCAACCTAATAGACCTAACCTCTCTCTCCTTAACCCACCCACGATCTTCTAAACCCAGATCAGCAGTAGGAGAAGTATGTCTGTGAATAGACTCCCGTCAATTTGGTTTTTATTGAGATATGATCCAGTTTGTTTCTCTGTAAAAGGCAAAGCAGTCAGAAAATATTGTCCCACTGGTGTCACACTGACATGAGGTGCAACTGACCAGAATCACTCTTCTCCAAATCATGGGACCTCTGGAACTTGCTTTATCTGCTCCCAAAGCCTGTACTCACAATTGATAATACTAATAATTAGAATGCTGACATTCGTATGCTAAGCCTTTGTATTTCTATTTTATATTTGATCCTTAGAAAACAAACAATCAGTAGGTAATTATCTTCTCATTTCTATCACAAAGGGATCCCTGGTATATAAACCTCACTTGCTACCTCTGTTTTCCTCTCTGTGATACAGGGTTTCACAAAGTTTAACTATTTCCTGGGCCTGTATTAATCCAAATCACTGAAAATAAATTGCACACCACTCTTCAAATGCAGGACTATGTCTGGTTTCACAGTCATCAGCCTCTCTTCTTTCCTCTTATGAATTACATTTAAATTAATTATGGCAAAAGATGACAACCTGCCAAGGCCAAAACCCAAGAGCAGGTGAATCAGCTCACCACCTAACTAATATGAGGTCACAGCCACAGCAGGGTATATGGCACCCAGGGCCCTGGAATCTACACTGTCTCCCCCAGTGTTGAAAGGGAAATCCTCTGCCAGGAAGAATCTGTCTCTTCTCAAGATAAGAGGGCCAGGAACTTGCAGCAGCAAGATGCTACTGCAATGAGGAATGGGAACAGCCCAGCACAGATATTCCTCCTTGCCATGTGAAACCAGTAAATCTAGTTGTGAGGACAAGTAAACTTGAGTTGTAGGAAAAATGTCCTCTCCCTGAAAGTCCCAGGGGCTCAGTAAATGTTTTCATATTAATAATAATTTATAGATGGAATCTCTTAACGCTGAAATTTTAAGGTGTCATTTAATACATGATATAATAAAGAATGCTATGACATTAAAAGTAATATAAATAAAGGAAATGTAAGGGTCATTTGAGTAATTATCTCATCTCTTTGCATCCAGAATTTTGAAATGAAATATAGCCTTTTCTCATTTCATCTTCAATAAATCATTTATAAAAAGAAAGTGGTTTCACAAATAAATGACGGTATCTATGACTACTCTCCCAAATTCAATAATACATTTATTGATAATTCTGCATTTAAAGGTTCATTTCACCTTAGTATTGGCATTCTGTCTCCCCTGCCATTTCATTAGATTTAAAATTTTTCAGTCTTGGTAACGAGCTGTGAGAAAGTTATACGTTAGAAAGTGGCCCCACTTTGGAGTTGGGCAATGCAATTCAATATACCATTTTCTATTAATTACTCCAGTCGGTAAAGTTTCTCCTTTGTATGCTCAGCAAAATGAAAGTTTGGCATTTTTGCCTTCATTTTGTAAAGCAAGCATTCCAGGCTTCTCCTTAAATATGCCACTTAACTGTTTTGTAAAATGGAGCCACATATGAAAACATACTTCCAGTGAGCCTTCAGACAAATTTCAGGTTAGTTCCACAAATCGTGGGTGGAGTGCCCAGGATTCAAACGCTAAAATGTAACGCCCGCCCCTGGTAAGCTTGCGGTCTAGTGAGACAGCAGATAAGTGAACAGGAAGTCTCGAGGTCATAAGAGCCGGTCTCCAGGCCTAGGAACCGCCAAGGCCGCACAGATGCACAGAACCTAGGGTAGAGAATGCTGCATACACGACATTTAAGCTAAGTGTTAACCCTTTTTAACATTAAGATTTTATGACAGAATGTAAAACGTAAATGAGCAAGTCTAACTGGATTATATCACCAAGCAATTTAATAAAACCATCCCTAGAATAACGTAGCAGGTGACCTTTTGCGATCATCTATACAGGAGTATCATTACGTAGATGTCAAAGTCCAACCACTACACAGAGTCACTGCACATCTTAAGATGGAATGACACAACCAGGGGGAATACATAAGTTTTCATCTCCACCTTGTATTAGTGCCGTGATGCCAAGAAAAATGTTGCACTAATTTTAGATGTCGGCGTGGGCCGGACTAGAATAGCGGGGCTATACTGCCATCTACTGGCAGAACTCCATGATGGCTGTCAGTAAATCGATCCTGGATTCTACCTACAGGCTTTAGACTCTGCCCCACTAGTAATAAAGAACAGCACAGGTAGAGGTGGGAAATGCTTATCATTAGCTATTTTATTAGAGAGCATACATTTAAAACTCATTTCCAATAAAATTAATTTTACGCAACTCGTTTGCGTCTTATTCTAATCAGATAAGCAAATGTTAATGGCATTGTCTTAGTTTTAAAATAGTAATCCCAGAACTTAACAATTTTTTTTCACATCTCTTGAATTTTTATGTATACCTTGTTATTTCCAGCACAATTTAATAAGATACGCCATAGGGAAAAGGCTGCATTTGCACCAGATTTTCAATTAGCTAAAACAAGATATTGTTTGCACTTCAATGAAGTAGACTAGAACATATTTCGTACATAGTTAAACAAAATATTTTAACTCCTTTCCTTTGCCTTGGTTGGAGAGGAGGTTTTACTGCAACAAATCCATGTATTATGTGTGCTTCTCTAACTTTCCCTGAGGCTTTCCCTTTACTATAAAACTATTTATGGCAAAAAATAAAAAATAAAGAAAGCAAACCAATTGTTCCATTACTTGATGGTTCTCATTATATACTGAAACATATATTCAGCATTTTTATCTGCTAATGTAACAGAAACTCATCTGTTCAAGGAGATTTATGACTTGTTTTTTCTTACATATTCACAAGATATTGTACATTTTGCAATGGGTCCTTTATTATCTAGTAATGATAGCTTACAAATTAAATTAGTTTTTAATGGCATAGTTAAATCCTAATTTATGTTTTGGAGCTTTGTTTAATTCATTTAGTTATAATATAATTGTTTTCTTGCTATTTTCTTACATTACATAGAAAGAACAAAAGAATAGGTATTCATCTCATCACATTCAGTTGTTTTGGCTTTATTAAATCTTGTCACTAATTGCATTTCCCCCAAGAAAGTTTCAAAACAATTGCAGTTTGATCCTTTAGGCAAAATGATCTAGTTGCTCAGCATTCTCTATAAGGAAGTTGAATCAAACTATTACTGTAACACTAAGGGTTGGTTAGATATTGCACTTTCTCATGCTCATTATAACCCTACTGTGCTGTGTAATGTACTGGGCAATTATTCTTTTGCAATAAATTCCTTTCCTGTGAGCTCTCTTTCTTTCCTGAACAATCAGGAAAACTGAAACCAAAAGTGATCATTAGCTGCACAGAAAGTAATCTTTTATAATGTCTACTTGCATTTTCTTCCCTCTCAATCGACAGGACTTTCATAGACCTGACTGCAATAACCTTTTATAATACCTTTTCACTGGAGTTCACACAGCAACAGAAAAAAAAAAAACCTTAGCAAGTTTATGGATTTTAGACCAGAAACTGGATTCTGGGGTTACATAGGAATAATTTCTTGAGCAGATTTGACCCTTCCCTGGTGCTGGTAGTTTCCTCAGGAGAACTAAAGCACACAGGTGGCATTTTAATGAGGACCATATGCACCACAGGCTATTTAAGTTTCCATCCAAACAGGAACAATCTTTCAGACTTATTCTTCCCTTTCTTCTAATGAGAAAATAAATCTCCTATTCTAGATCATTCTCCCATTCCAATTTCAATGTGTGTGTATCTTTCTAACCATGGTTTCTCCTTGCAGTACAGGATGCAGATGACTCAAGTGAGTAAGTCACAGTCAGCTGGTTTATCTCACTCCTCACCCTGACCATCATCTTTTAAACTCTTGATCTTGGTAACTGAAGGGATCAGCAAACCATTTTCTTCCTCTAGAAAAGCAATTCATCACCACACCCATCCTACTGACTAGGAACCATAACTGGCAACTTCATAAATGAAAAAGCAGCACTAAGAACAGCTTTTCATATTTCTTGCAAAGATTAAACAAGCATATGTGCTATTGAGGTGAGAAGGAGATTTAACTGTTCAATATATACCTTTTTTAGCATTTTACTTTTTTTATTGTGCATGTTCAACTTTTTAAAAGCTTGCTAAGATGGTGGGCAGAGCAAGATGGCAGAATAGAAACCTCCAGCAATCATCCCTCCACAGGAACTGAACAGGGGAACACAGCACAGTGTAGAATTCAGCCAGTGTCCACAGAGGAAGCACGCAGATGAGCCCCACTAGAGGGAAATCTTCCACCCTGCAACGCGAGTTCCACCTGGCATAAAGCAACCTGGGGCCTGGCCTAAATTCCTTAGGCCAATCAGGCCACAAAGGCTGTTGTCCATGGGCAAATCCTGTGGCTTTGCTGGCTCAGAGCCAGTGGAATTGGAGTGCAGATGATGCAGTGAGATATCAACACTGGTGCCCAAGCCAGTGCCTGTGTCACTTATCCCCACCTATAGGAAGCATGGGTCAGCGATAGTCTTCTTCCATTTGGGGAAAAGAAAGGGAAAAGTTTGGGGGATGTTGTTTTGCAGCTTGGGTGCCAGCTCAGTCACAGTAAAATAAAGCACCAACCAGACTCACTAAGTCCCTGAATCTGGGCTCTAGTTTGTGGATGGCATTTCTGAACCCAGTCTGGGACTAAAGGGAACATGCTGCTCTAAAGGGAATGACCCAGGCCTAGCAGGACTTTCCACACATTAACTAAAATGTTCTTGGTCTCTAAATAAATATCAGAGATAGCCGGAAAACCAACACCACAGGCTTTGGGTGAGATTGGGGTGGCTTCAGGTTTGAACTTGCACTGGTGGCCACTAGGCAGTCTCTACATCACTCCTCCTCCAACTCCAGCAGCCCAGCACAGAGAGTGAGAGATTGTGCCTGGTAATACAGGGAATTCTCTTGTATCTTACCCAAGTCCACCAACTCAGTACCACCAGGAGTCTATAAGAGTCACAGCATTACTGGGCTTGGGGCATCCCCAGTGCTGTTATAGCTACACTGACTAAAGATTGAAATCACAACACTCAATTCAGTTTGAAAACCTGGAAAGCCTTCTTGAGAATGATGAGTTCAAACAAGCCTAGACTATGAAGATCAAAATTAATACCCAACTCTACAATGAGCAGACATTGATGAACATCGACCAGCATCAAGAATACCCAGGAAAATCAGATCTCACCAAACAGACCAAATAAGGTACCACTGACCAATGCTAGGGTGTTGGAGATATATGATATTTTAGACAAAGAATTCAAAATAGCTGACCTAGTAGCTCAATGAACTGTAAAAAAACACAGAGAAGGAATACAGAAGCCCATCAGAGAAATTTAACAGAGATTGAAATTTAAAAAAAATCAAGCAGAAATTCTAGAGCATACAAATTCAAATGACAAACTAAGAAGTGCACCAAAGTCATTCAACAACAGAATTAACCAAACAGAAGAAATAATTAGTGAGCTTGAAGATAGCCTATATGAAAATATACAGTTAGAAGAGAAAACAGAAGAATAAAAAAGAATGAAGCATGCTTACATGACCTAAAAAATACTCTCAAAAGAGCTAATCTAATGGTTATTGGCTTTAAAGAAAAGGTAAAGAAAGAGATTGAGATAGGTTTATTTAAAGAAATAACAACAGAGAACTTATCAAAGCTAGAGAAACATATCAATATTTAGTTATGTGAATATTACAGAATATCAAGCAGATTTAATGCAAATCAGACAACCTCCAGGTATTTAATAACCAAGCTCCCAAAGGTCACATATAAAGAAAAAGTCCTAGGAGAAGAAAACAAAAGAAGAGAAACAAATAACATATAAAATAGCTCCAACATGTCTGGCAGCAGATCTCTCAGTGGAAACCTTTCAGGCCAGTAAAGAGTGGCATGAAATAGTCAAAGAGTGGGAGGAAAAAACTCTTAACCCTAGAATATTGTATTCTCCAAAAATATCCTTCAAACAAGAAAGAGAAATGATTTTCCCAGACAAATAAAAGATGCGAAATTTCATCAACACCAGACCTGTCCTACAGAAAAGACTAAAAGCAGTTCTTCAATATGGAAGAAAGGACATAAAATGAAAAGAAATCATTTGAAGGTATACAACTAACCGGAACAGTATGCAAACAATGCAAAATACACTATAGATGTAATTGCAATGTATAAACCACTTATATCTTTAGTAGGAAGACTAAATGACAAACCTATCAAAAATAGCTACAACTTTTTGAAAGATAGATAACATACAAAGATATGAGCAAAAATAACAAAAAACTAAAAATCCGGGGGGTGAGGAATAAAAGCATAGAACAGCTATTAGATTGCTTATTGGTTTGCGTGTAAGCAGAGTTTTCATATGTTTAAAATAATTGGTTCTAAAATAATATGAGCAAGTCTCATGGTAACCTCAATTCAAAACTTCTACACCAATAAACAAAAAAATCAAAATCAAAAAATTAAAACATACTACCAGAGAAAATCACTTTCAAGAAAGGAAAATAGGAAGGAAGGGAGAGAGAGAACCACAAAACAATCAGAAATCAAATAATAACCTGGCAGTAGTGAGTTCTTACCTATCAATAACATTGAATGTGAATGCACTAAACTCTCCACTCAAAAAACAGAGCAGCCAAATAGATTTAAACAAAAAGTGCCAACTATATGTTGTATGCAAGAGACTCACTTCAACTATAAAGACAAACAGACTGAAAAATAAAGGAATGGAAAAAAAGAAATTCTATGTAAATGGAAAGCAAAAAAGAATAGGAATAGCTATCCTTCTATTAGATAAGAGAAATTTCAAGATGAAAATTATAAACAGACACAAAGAAGGTCCTTATAATGATAAAGGGGTCAATTCAGCAAAAATCTGTAATAATTCTAAATATATATATATGTACCCAATACTGAAGCACCCTGATATACAAGGGCTGTCCAGAAAGCATCCAGCTATTGTTAATACTATTGTTCATATTATGGGGCTGAATACTTTCAATAAAGCTCTGTATGAACCAAATATTATTGGAACTAGGAATAAAGATAGACCTCAATACAATAATTGTTGGAGACCTCAACACTTCACCTTCAAGCACTAGACTGATCATCCAGACAGAAAGCTGCAGAACACACATTCTTCTCTTCTGCTCATGAATCATTCTCAAGAAAAGACCATATGTTAGAACAGAAAACAAGTCTTTAGAAATTCAAAAAAATTGATATCATACCAGTATTTTCTCTGATCACAATGTAGCAAAACTAGAAGTCAATAAGAAGAACATTGGAAAATATACAAACACATGAAAATTAAGAAGACAGTTTAAAAATTTCTCAAAACAAATAAAATGAAAACATAATATATCAAAACTATAGGATACAGAAAAGCAATAAAAAGAGAAAAGTTTTTTCCCAAAATTAGTAGGAAAAAAAGGAAATAATAAGAGCAGAGAAGAAATAAATGATATTGAAACAGCCAAAAAAAATTAGTATAAACGATCAATAGACAAAGTTGGTTTTTTGAAAAAATCAAACAATGTCGCCATATGTTTATCAAGACTAAGAAAAACTACCATAAATAAAATCACAGTTGAAAAAGAGACATTTCAACTGATACTGCAGAAATCCAAAGGATCATTAGAGACTACTATGACTCTAGATGACCATAAGCAACTGTTGTATACCAATAAATGGGGAAACCTAAAAGAAAACACAGACACATACAACCTAGCAAGATTGAACCAGGAAGAAGTCTAAAACCTTAATAGATGAATAAGTTAACAAGATAGAAGCAGTAATAAAAAGCCTCTCGTCAAAGAAAAGCCCATGACCTAAGGCCTTCACTCTGATTCTACCAAGCATTCAAAGAATTATAAGCAATTCTATTTAAACTATTAAACTATTCCAAAAACCAAGGAGAGAGAGAACTACTCCAAAGTCATTCTACGATACATCTTGGCACTAAAGCCAGACAATAACACAACCACAAAAAGAAAACTATAGGCCAATCTCTCTAAGGAACATAGATGAATGCAAAAATCCACAACAAAATACCAGCAAACTGTACTCAATAGCACATTAAAAATATTATTCATCATTATCAAGTGGGATTCAATGCAAGAATGGCTCAACATACACAAAACATCATTTCAACAAATGAAGGACAAAACATGTGATCATTATTACAATTGATGTGAAAAGCATTTGATGAATTCAATATTCTTTCATGATAAAAACTTTCAAGAAAGTGGGTACAGAAGGAACTTCTGTCAACATGATAAAGACATACATGCCAATAAATTCAAAACCTAATACCATGTTTTTGAAAGAAGTTCTCACCCTCACTTTTTTGGATAGACCTGCAACAAGTGTCATACTGAATAGAGAAAAATTGAAAATCTTTTCTCTAAAATCGGGAATAACATATGAATGTTAACTTTCACCAATGTTATTCAATGTAATACTAGAAATTCTAGCTACAGCACTCAGAAAAAAGAAAGAAAGAACAGTCATCCAAATGGGAAAGAGAGACGTTGAATTATTCTTGTTTTCAGATAATATGCTCTCATATTTATAGAAACCTAAAGACTCCACAAAATGAAAAACCTATTAGAATGAATAAAAAAAAATTCACAAAGCTGCAGTATGCAAAATCAGAATAGAAAAATCAGTAGCATTTCTATATGCCAACAGTAAATAATCCGAAAAAGAAGCAAACAAAATATTGTCACTTACAATATCTACAAATTAAATAAATTACCTAGAAAAAAACTTACCCAAAGAATAAATGATCTCTACAGTGAAAACTGTAAAAAATCAATAAAAGTAATTGAAGAAACATAAAGAAAAGGGAAGATAGTCCATGCCCACAGATTGAAAGAGCTAATATTATTAAGATGTCTCTATTATCCAAAGCAATCTACAGATGCATTGCAATTCCCATCAAAATACCAATGACATTCTTCAAAAAAATAGAAAAAATAATCCTAAAAGTTACGTGGAATCACAAAAGATCCAGAATAGCCAAAGCTATCTTGAGCAAAAAGAACAAACTGAAGAAATCACATTACTGACTTCAAGTTATACTGCAGAGTAGTAATAAACAAAACAGTATGGTACTGGCATAAAAATAGACATGTAAACCAATGAAACAAAATAGAAAACTCAGAAATATATCTGCACATCCATAGTGAATTATCTTTGGCAAAGGTGCCAATAACATACAGTGAGAAAAAGATAATCTCTTCAATAAATAAATGGTGCTGGGAAACTCGGATATCCATATGCAGAAGAATGAGACTAGACTCTTATCTCTAATCATATACAAAAGTCAAATCAAAATTATTATTGGGCGCCTGTAGTCCCAGCTACTAGGGAGGCTGAGGCAAGAGAATTGCTTAAGCCCAAGAGCTGGAGGTTGCTGTGAGCAGTGTGACGCCACGGCACTCTACCCAGGGCGATAAAGTGAGACTCTGTCTCTACAAAAAAAATAAAAAATAAAAAAAAATAAGAATGTATTGTTGTGTTAAGCTACTAAATTTTCAGGAAATTTGTTATGCAGGAATATCGATTTTGGCACCTGGAGATGAGTTGATTCTGAAACTCCTAAACTGTAGGAGTGTCTTTGGTATCAGGCAATAGGTGAAAGTGAAATGTTAGTGAAAGCCTATTGATAAAATGTTGATAGCCTTTGAGGTGGAGGACAATGAAGGCTTATAGGAAAATGTGGTAGGCAGAATTTTAAGATGGGCTTCAAGATTCCCGTCCCCTAATATACATGTTTTGCATAATCACTCCTTTGAGTGTAAGCGGAACCAGTATAATATAACATTACTGCCATGATTGTGTCATGGTATATGGCAAAAGGGCCCTTGCAGATGTAAGCACTCAAGTCAGCTTACTTTGAGTTAACTACAAGGGAGAGTATCCGAGGTGAGCCTGACCAAATCATCTGAGTCCTTAAAAGAGTCAAACAGCAGCAACAGTAGCAGGAGCAGCAGAGATTCTCCTGCTAACCTGGAGAAAGTGAACTAGCATGTTTTTGAAAGGGTCTATGGAGGGGCCCACATGGCTGACGGCAGACTGATGTTCTCAGTTAACATATGGAAAAGTATTCTGGATAGAGGCAACAAAAAGGGCAAAACGAGGCAGCTTGAAAGTGTAATCTATCTGTGAGTAGTCTATTCAGTGGGAAGAGTGACAGGAGATGCTAGCTGACTCAGCTAGAGTTGTGTACCACACTAAGAGCTTGACTCTCTCCCTTGGGCAGCAAAAGGGAGTTATTTAAAGTAGGTAAGTGACATTAATATAATTTTTAGGGAGTATTTCCTGGGAGCCAAGTACTAGGCTAATAACTAGAATTTATTGCCTTATTTAATCTATAATAGTTTCACATGGAGAAGTCACTATCAACTTCACATTTTATAGGGGAGAAAATTCAATCTTAGAGAAGCTATGTCCAAACCCGAAGTAGATGGATGATAACTCAGAATGTGAATCCCATCTAACACTGAAGGCTATTCGGCTAATCATTTCTAGATCATATTATCTATCTATCTATAGTTTTTTGAGACAGAGTTTCACTATGTCACCCTCGGTAGAGTGCGGTGTGACAGCTCACAATAACCTCAAACTCTTGGGCTTAAGGGCCCTTCCACACAATGCCCAGCTATATTTTTTGGTTGTTGCAGTTGTCATTGTTGCTTAGCTGGCCCAGAGCTGGGTTTGAACCCGCCAACTTCGGTGTATGTGGCTGATGCCATAACCACTGTGCTACCGGCACGGAGCTTAGATCATATTGTCTATTAACAAATGAGAGTAAGAATTATTTAGAATAATTCTAGCAGTGTTACAGAAGAAGGACTGAAGCGAAGCTTGCTAAGACTACTGCAGGGCTTCTGAAGAAAGATGATGAGGGGATTAATTAAATTTTCAATGCTTGTCTCTGCTATCTTCTCTGTTGCTTTGAGTTTTGGTTACTTGTTGGAGCATTAGGATACTCTGTAAAAGTGAAGATGATGGTGGTGCTGATATCACAGGGTTGTTGTGAGCATTAAATGCGAAAATGTCTGTGAATCACCTAGCACGATATTTGAGATGCAGTAGGCCCTTAATATACAGTTATATGGAAGCCTGGAAGATAAGTAACAAATATAAATCTCCACTCCAAGAGATTTTTAAGTACTTAACATGAGCTGTAAGGTGTACGCACAGGTGCAATAGCGAAGACAAATAAATAATGGAACAAGTAATCATTTTAACTGTCATAAGCGCTTTTAAGAAGCGGAAGATGCTAATTTTGAGCTCAAATAAGGAAACTTAAGAAATATTTTTCTATATATTTAATAACCTTCTGATAATGAGTTAATTAAAACAGAAACGCATACAAAATTTGCACCTGTTAAAAAGACAAGCAAAAATGAAATAACTGATGTGGACTCTGAATAATAAAAACCCATAACCTTGGGCGGCGCCTGTGGCTCAAAGGAGTTGGGCACCAGCCCCATATGCCGGAGGTAACGGGTTCAAACCCAGCCCCGGCCAAAAACTGCAAAAAAAAAAACAAACCCCCAACACAAAACACGACTTTGTCTGCTGAAGCCAGTCCTGCCCCTTCACGCTCCTCCCTTCTGTGTTTTTCCAACCCTCGCGGCAGAGAGTTCCTCTCCTGGATACCAAACGAGGTTCGTTTGTTCGCGAGAGTTCCTCGTTGTATCTGCTACAGAAAACGGTGTCAGAGAAGAGCCGCGAGATTTAGCTGGCTCACGCCCCGCAAGCCCCGCCCCTCCTCCACGTGCAGTTGTTGTGGTTCAACGTCACGTGATCTTGAAAGCGGGGCTCCCGCAAGCTCCTCCTCCAAGATGGCGGCGCCCATGGCGCAGTGCTGTGACTGGTTCCTGCTCAATCTTGAATTATAGCTTCGACTAGGTCTGCTAGTCCATGGACCGGCCGGGGTTTACGGCCTCGCTGGTGGTGAGTGCAGGGCAGTGGGTGGGCTTCTCGGAGTTCCGGACTCCGGCCCTGGAGGTCGTGGGGGCTTCTCTGCGCTGGTGCTTTTTTCCGGTTTTGCACGCTAGACAGTCCTCAGGTAACCAGCAGCCAGGTCTGGGAGGGAGCTCTGGAATCCCAGGACGCTGCGGCCTGGTCTCAAGGCCTTTTCAAAGCCCCACGTAGGCATGAGAGCTGGGGAGCAATTTGACTCATTGTTTTAGGCACGCTCATTTACTTACGAAAGAGCTTTTGCTATACTCTGTAGTCAGACTTCCATTGTAAACTGTAACCACTCAGAACAATTTAGGAATTAAGGATATACGTGTGACAAACAAAATAGTTCTTGCTCAGATCATTCACAGCCCCTCTGTCCAAGACTTCGGTTGTCTTTTTGTTTATCTTTTTTCAGTTTTAGAAAATTATATATTCATCTGTTATTAAGTATATAATTAATTTTCTTTTTCTCTGTCAAGCCTAAGCTTTGGGGAAATACTGATGAGCACAAATAGCTCATCAGTAGCAATATGGAGTCAATAGACTGGATTAGTATTTAATTTTGTAGAAAACTATGAGAATCAACGTGTTTTAACATTTAAAAAAGAAACAAGAATAAAAAAGTTTTTAAAAAATATTATAGGAGGCCAAGTAGAGGATGCTAGATAATAGTAGTGGACAGGACAGATTGGCTGTGTTGTAACCTGGGACACCATACTCTCAACTCCTTCTTAAAACTTTCTGTACTCTTTTAACACTTATCTCTCCTAGCACTCTGGGTGGCTGAGGCAGGAGGAATTTGAGACCAGCCTGAGTTACAATGAGAATTCTAAGTTCTATTTCTGTTAAAAATAGAAAAGCTTGCCAGCATCGTGGCAGGTGCCTATAGTCCCAGCTACTCAGGAGACTGAGGCAAGAGGATCTCTTGAGTCCAAGAGTTTGAGGTTGCTATGAGCTATGATGCCATGGCACTTTACCCAGGGCAATAGAATGAGACTCTGACTCAGAAAACAAAAACAACTCCCCCCCCAAACCCCAGCTATCTCTGAAGTCAGCAACAGTAGCAGTTGCTAAAAACAGGTGATGCTAGAGCTAACAAAGGAATGGTTTAAAAATATACTTTATTAAAGTATGATACACAGAGTATTCTTTTACCTAATGTATTTATAGATGGTAAAATTAGGATCAATAGGCTCAGCGCCTGTGGCTCAATAGGCTAAGGCGCCAGCCACATACCCTTGAGCTGGCAAGTTCGAATCCAGCCCGGACCCGCCAAACAACAATGATGGCTGCAACCAAAAAAAAAAAAAAATGGCCAGCCATTGTGGCGGGCACCTGTAGTCTCAGCTACTTGGGAGGTAGGGGCAAGAGACTTGCTTGAGTCCAGGAATTGGAGGTTGCTGTGAGCTGTGATGCCACGGCATTCTGTCCAGGGTGACAGCTTGAGGCTCTGTCTCAAAAAATAAAAAAATAAAAAAAAATTAGGATCAATAGGTGAAAGTTTCAAGAAATTAGATTTCATTCCAGCTCAAGGAAAAACATTTTATTCATCCAGCACACACTTTATTTGCTGTGTATTCTGTCCATTGACACTGTAGTAGCTCTTGGAGATCCAGTGGCAAACCAAACCTTATCTCATGTAGAGGAAGAAAAGCCAACAAATAAAACAGGCAGTGCATGGTAAGTACTATGAAAGAAGTGAACTAAAGGTGTAGAGAAATATTGGAGAACCTATTTTAGATGGAGTGACCGAGGAAAACCAGAAAGAAGTGACACTTAAGGTAAGACCTAAAAGGAAGGGGCTAGACATTTTGATGAGTAGAGGGAAAATTCAGTCCAGGAGTGAAGCCTGTGAGAATCCTCAGGTAGAGAGCTGGAATGTTTGAGAGGTGGTTTGGGTTTAGTAGACAAGGGCTGTGTGGCAGGGGATAGTATTGGAGAGGTAGGCAAAGCCAGCTAATGTGAGGCTTTGTGGGCCAGAGAAAAGAATTTGGATTTTATTTGAAGTGTAATGGAAACCATTGGGAGGTTTTATTGTCAAAGTAGTCCAGAAATGGAGTGGCTACCTTTTAAGGTTTGGAGTAAGCTTAGAGGTAGAGTGACTGCTCTTGAAGGAGTCCAGTTTGGCTTAGTGGTTGTGTTACCAGTGCTTGGCACTTTGATTTTTTTTTTTTTTTTTTTTTGAGACAGAGCCTCAAGCTGTCACCCTGGATAGAGTGCTGTGGCATCACAGCTCATAGCAACCTCCAATTCCTGGGCTCAAGAGAGTCTCTTTGCCTCTGCCTCCCAAGTAGCTGGGACTACAGGCACCCGCCACAACGCCTGGCCACTTTTTGGTTGCAGCCATTATTGTTGTTTGGCCGGCTGGGCTGGATTCGAACCCGCCAGCTCAGGTGTACGTGGCTGGCGCCTTAGCCTGTTGAGCCACAGGCGCCGAGCCAAGTGCTTGACACTTTGTAAGTACTCCTTGAATGAATGATTGAAAGTAGGCCTAGATGGTTTCTGAAGTCTTAAAACTTGAGGTCTAAGGATTAGATGAGATATTAAACATTCAGTACAGAGCTTGGCAAGTAACACACTTTGAAATGGTCTCTTCCTAGAGCTTCATAAAGAGGATAAAAGGGTGTAGAGTTGATGAAGGGAGAGCTTCTGGGATGTTTGTTTTCATGTGGAGCACAGAGCAGGCTCTTTAGGAAAAAATCTCTCAAAGAGTACAATGATCAGTGCATACTTAGAGGAAAGCAGTTTGGAACTAAGTATTAGCAACTCAGGTCTTCATTACATTTAACTCAGTGGAAACAATAGTAAACCATTTCAGCATGGAACGAAAGGGGAAGGATTAGGTAAAACAATGGGAAATCTATGTCTTAAACTAGTCTGGGGCCATTAAAAATAGTGCTTCTTGGTGCACGCTTGTAATCTTAGCTACTCAGAGGCTGAGGTGAAAGGATTACTTGGGCCCAGGAGTTTGAGTCCACCCTGGGTAACATAGTAAGAACCCATCTCTGTAAAAACCCAGAACTTGTGAAGAGAATATTCTGTGATTATATGGAAAATGCTTACGAGATAGACTTAAGGGAAGAAACACAACGTTCTATATATGTATGTATGTTTGTGCCTCCTTAAAGCTATGTAAAAAAAAATACTATTCCATTTTTTTTTTTTTGTGGAGACAGAGTCTCACTCTATCGCACTCGGTGGAGTGCTGTGGAGTCACAGCTCACAGCAACCTCCAGCTCTTGGGCTCAAGCGATTCTCTTGCCTCAGCCTCCCAAGTAGCTGGGACTACAGGC
>CAUYON010033296.1:0-17515 GCA_963573935.1 Arctocebus calabarensis | reverse complement strand
ATCATTCACCCTCCCTCATTCTGACCTCCTCCATCACTTCCCATTCTCCCCTCCTCCCTCCTTCATCTTGGGCCATAGTAGTGATCTATTCTTCATATGAAAGTGTGAGTGATTGTAAATTGGTTTCATAATAGTACTGAGTACATTGGATATTTTTTCTTCCATTCTTGAGATACTTTACTAAGTAGGATATGTTCCAGCTCCATCCACGTAAACGTAAAACAAGTAAAGTCTCCATCTTTTCTAAGGCTGCATAGTAGTCCACGGTATACATATACCACAATTTATTAATCTATTCATGGGTCAATGGGTATGTGGGCTTCTTCCCTGACTTGGCTATTATGAATTGAGCTGCAATGAACAATCTGGTGCAAATATCTTTGTTATAAGGTGATTTTGGGTCTTTTGGATATACACTAGTAGAGGACTTGCAGGATCAAATGGCAGGTCTATTTTTAGTTCTCTGAGTGTTCTCTAAATGTCTTTCCAAAAGGGACATATTAGCTAGCATTCTCACCATTAGTGCAGAAGTGTTCCCTTTTCTCTACATCCATGCCAACATCTATAGTTTTGGGATTTTGTTATGTGGGTTACTCTTACTAGAGTTAGATGATATCTTAAAGTGGTTTTGATTTACATTTCTCTGATGATTAAAGATGATGAGCATTTTTTTTCATGCATCTGTAGGCCATGCACCTGTCTTCTTCAGAGAAGCTTCTGTTCAAGTCCCTTGCCCTTCAGATAGCAGTTTCAGAACCCCAGCATGACTCAACCAAGATTGTTCTGATTTGGTAGAAAAATTTTCCTCAGTAAATTGTGTCACATGCCACATCTGACACCACTAGTCAGGGCCCAGGACTGGCCAGGTCTCAGGCCCGGCTTAACTAGGTTCCAGTCGGGGACCGCTAAGTTATCTTGCTCAGGTCTCTTCGGTGCCTGAGGGCTGTCTACTTTAGCTGGAGAGACAGAGAGAGTGTCTTAGAGTAAAGCAGTCTTCTTAGAAAGATAGAGCTTAGTCTTAGGCAGAGCTTGGTAATCTTCAGCAGAGATGCCGTGCTAGTGTTCTGCAGACAGGAGAGGAGACAGAATCAGAGTAAGCGGGTCCGTGATAGAATGCACATGCTCCTTGACTGCCTTCTCCTCCAGCCTAATATAAGGCTAATCTCGTGCCTCTCAACACCACAGGTGTAGAGACTGCCAATTCACCACTGCTCTCATCTCACGAGCTCTCGTCCTTGTTAAGAGAGCTAAATCCCTCTCCATGCCCTTTCCATCAAGGTGTTCCATTATTGAGCTATACAGGTATTTCTCATAAATCTCACTCCTCCTAGCCATAGGGTATACGGGCTGCAACAAAGTTGGATAAACACTCTTTAAAAAGATAGGGGAATTTTTTTTTTGAATTCACTATTAATCTCCACATTATTTAAAACCTCATGTTATCCCAAGACATCTTCCTATCTTTTAAAATGGTCAACTCTTGGATAACACTATCATGTAAACATTCACACTCTCCAGGTTTGTTTTTTTAGGCTGTCTTGATGCTTCCTGAATAACACCTTCTATCAAGGTGTTTCTTTATTTTATAAAACTCTAACTACACCCCTGAGTATGCTAAATGACAGTGGAACCTCCTGAAGCCGGAAGGGTAGCTCAAATGTCTGCATGGATAGACGTATCTTCTAGAAAGATACGTCCTATATCCTGTTGCCCCTGTTAGCAAGATCTTGTTGTCTGTGAATTATGAATAGTACTTACATAAGAAGCTACATTCCTAATTAGTGAGCTGTATTTTAATAATAAAGGACTCTTATAAATGTTGAATTCGGCTGGACTACTGTGGTGCTCACTGGGAATCACGTAGAATGACTCCTCTTCCCCCCGTTGAGGTTGGAGTCAATGGTGTCCCCCGGTCACAGGAGTCTCTTGTTTCCATGGGGCTGTAAACACTGGATAGTGCTGGTGGAAAGTGCCCTTTCAGCATTCTACATACTCATCGAAATTTCAGTCTTAGATGAAGCAGAGATCATAGTGAGGCCTAATCCTAGCAAGTACATGGACCTTAGAACTACAAACCCTGAAATGGTGTCTTTCTGTTCAGTGCATTTTATTCTGTTTTAAAATGGACTGAGACGCTCTGAGAATAAACATTTTAGGACATAGGCCCAATGATACCAAACTTTTCAATACGCCCTAAAGCTGCTATTTTAAGCTCAGATTCCTGTCAAGTATCCAGAATGGTGACAATCAACAGCATACCCTAACAACCAACTGATTTTAACACAAACAAAACTTCTGTAAGCATTTCTTTTTCTTTTTTTTGAGACGGAGTATCACTATGTCACCCTGGGGAGAGGTGCTCTGGGGTCACAGTTCACAGAAACCTCAAACTCTTGGGATCCAGTGATCTCTTGCCTCAGCCTCCCAAGTAGTTGGGACTACAGGTGCCCTCCACAATGCCTGGCTATTTTTAGAGACAGGGTCTCACTCTTGCTCAGACTGGTCTCCAACTCCTGAGCTCAGGAGATCCCCTTGCCTCAGCCTCCCAGGGTGCTGGGATTACAGGCATGAGCCCAGCCTCAGCATTTCAATTTAGGACGCTTTGTGAACATACATGCTACACTTCACTAAAGTGACTGTTAAAAGGAACCTTCATTAGACAGATACTATAATACTGATTTGCATGGGTGTGAGGCAAGGGTTTCACAGGGTTGCATCTGATTAATTTTCAAATTAATCAATTTCAATTAATTTGATTACTTTTCAAATTAATCAATTTCAAATTAATTGTCCTTGTATTTTTCAGGTGAACATTTCTTCAAAATGAACAATTTCAAGTGTTGTCTAGTTTAAATCCGAGAGAGGAGCTCAGTGTTCAGAGTGCACACAGTGTGTACGTGTGTGTTTGTGTGGGTCTAGGTGGGCCTCATTCTTTTTCAAGGTCAGATACTGAGGAATTGACTGAAGTTACTGAAGCTTATGAAGTATTGTGGCATGGAAGTTGCAGAATGTGATATGAACGGCCAATGGACAATTTGTACATATAAAATATAAGTATACAGCCAATACCTATTTATACTTTAAACTTTCTTAATAAAGTATGTGCATTTGGGAAACTGAAATTTTATCACCTAGAGTGCCACTGATAGAACCAAGGTACTCTTGATTAGGTCACTCACAACATTTTTGGATTAAAAATATGATTATTGATTTAACATAAAGGAATTATTAATTTAAAAGATAAATATGCAAACTTTATATCCCAAATTCAGAATTTGTGTGTTGCTGACTGTAGGGAAGGAAGGACAAATAGAGATCTAAGTCCAGGTATGATCGAAAGACATAGCTCCTCCTGCATAAAAGGCTCTCTATCTATGGATTAAATTCTTGCTCATAAATGTAGAATAAAATTATTTGTCTGCGTATATAAAATACGACTGGATATCAATAACTTGTTGTTGCCTATTCCTACATAAAAATGAGGGCTATCAAGACAAACAGATATTAGTTTCTTCACTAAGATTAATGAATTAGATCAGCGGTTCTCAACCTGTGGGTCGCGACCCACAGGAACTATATTAAAGGGTCCTGGCATCAGGAAGTTTGAGAAGCACTGAATTAGATAGAATTCTGAAGATGAGCTTGTTAGGACCTTTGAGTTGAAGGAAACACAGATTCACTCAAGTTGTCTTAGTAATGAAGGAAATCTGCAGGCAATCAGAGAGACAGATCAAATAGGATTCCGGGAATGGAAAGCATGACGCGGCCATCACAGCCATGAACCTGACCCAAGGCAGCGTTAGTAATTTCAGCAGCTGCAATTCATGAACAGTTGGTCTGAGTGGTAACGGTGTAGAGATTTGCCTGTTTTTCTGCCTCCCTAAACCACACTTCTGTTAATAAGTTTCCAGTAAATCACTTCATACTGACACACTGGATTTGTCTGCCTCATTCTTTTGTTCATCACCTTTTTCTGTGTTTTAGGACTACTTCCAAGAAAAAGGTCAAATAGTAATTTTAGTCTATTTGGGCAAACCTTATTCCGTCAGATTACTTCAATGAACATTGACTGGTCTATAAATTGGTTGCGTTTAGGCAGAAGTTTCTGGTTCAAATTCCTGGAGTAAAACTCAGCCATCTTATCTTCCCCTTCTAAGAATTCGTGGATATGAGAAACATTATGATCGACCAATATAATGCATTCCACCTTAACTTCTTTCACATACACTTTACTTATCTACAATTCCAAACATGATATGTTGTTATAATGAGAACAATGACATACAATGAAAACGTTGTGATTGACCCTCAAACAACCATTCACCCTAAAAGTTTGCCACAGCGATGCCATCATTCAGGAATGTGATGAAATTCTTATGTATAAAATATCAAGGCTGTAGAAGTGACAGGGAACTTATAATAAAGTTTTGCTCTTGACAGAGAGAGAGCAATGGGAAGAAACGATCTATCTCCATTTCTCCTTGGGGCATTGTCATGTTTGATGGCTGCAGCCCTTACTAACAGCCTGATAAGAAAACGATGCCAAGGATGGCACAGAGGGGAGACAGAAAGCTTGTGAACTTGACAGTATCTGGTAGCTGGACTTAATCAATGACTTCCTTTCCTACTAAATTATTTATTTTCTTATTAAGTTAGCAGCACAGCCACATAGGTATTAACCTAGCTGATAACATACATACAACTCAAACATTTTTTCAATTAGGTCTTTTTTGGCTTGGCTATTTAAAATTGTCCATATCCAATACTTTTTATCCTGATTCCCTATTTTTCCTTAGCATTTAGTTACCATTTAACATACTCTAAAATTTATTTCTATATCTTGCTTAAGTCTCTGTACCAGAATTTGAGAGACACAGTTTCCTTTTCTTTGTTCAATTCACTGTAGCCTCCTTGGCACCTAGAATAGTGCCTGGGATATAGAAGCCAATCAGTAAATATCCACTGAGTGACAGAATGACCTGCACGGTTTAGACCTACTAAACTTCCAGAATGAAAGTAGCAAAGTCGTCTATGCTTAAATCTTTAACAGGAATACCTCCAGCTGGGCTCAGTGACTCATGCCTGTAATCCTAGCACTTTGGGAGGCTAAGGCAAGTGTTTGATGCCAGGAGACACATCAGCCTGAGCTGATAGAAAAAATAGAAAAAATTAGCCAGACTTGGTGGCACACACTCATAGTCTCAGCTACTTGGGAAGCTGAGGCAGGAGGATCACTTGAACCTAAGAGTTTGAGGCTACAGTGAGTTGTAATGACACCAAAATACTGTAGCCCAGACAACAGAGGGGAACCCTGCCCCTCTGTTTCAGGGGAACCCTGAAATATATATACATATTATATATATGATATATACATATATGTATAAAAATATATATTATATTTATATATTATAAACCCTGAAATATATATATTTTATATATACACATATAATATATATATATATATTTCCAAATTGGTCTCCAAATGAATTGACATAACCTCTTGCTACCAGTTATAATAGAACTTGTTTCTCCACCACTTTTAGTTACTTCTGTGTTTAAATTCAGACCCGGTTGATAAAGAAAATTGACTTATTTTCTAATACATGTACAATTTGCATTTATTTCACTACTACTAATGTGAACAAGCTTCTTTGTATTTAATAGCCATAGTTTAATATATCAGAGTTAACCTGATTTTCAGTTTAAAAATAGTTTTCTTAGCTTATCATTTGCTTTTGAATTTTTATCAACATTTTCTGATATACTTTATTTTTTTTTGCAGTTTTTGGCCGGGGCTGGGTTTGAACCCACCACCTCTGGTATATGGGGCCAGCACCCTACTCCTTTGAGCCACAGGCTTTGCCCTGATATACTTTAGTATTAAATTTTCATTTGTCAAATCTATCCATCTCTTATTCCTAGAATTTGCTTTTACTTAAAAAAGGACATGTTTCTTCCTTTCCAGCATGAGTAATTAGTCACCAAGGTCAACATTCTTTGAATTGTGTGAATCATGTTGTCTATGGATAACCTGCAGCAGAATCACTTGGGTTTGTTTATTTAAAACATAGAATCCTGATGCTTCACCCCAAACTTATTGTATTACTTTTATTTTCAAGTTAGCCCTAAAGAATCTGCATTTTTTTTTAAAAAAAGAAAAAGTTGATTTTTTGTGTGTATTAGAATTTGACACAGTTGATATATTTTTCTGGCACTTCATTAAGACTGTAAATTACAGTGCTGTGATTAACATTCTTTGTACTTAAGACCTTAAGCTTTTAGTTTATTAATTCTTCTTTTTTTTTTTTTGCAGTTTTTTTTTGGGGGGGGGCGCCGGGGCTGGGTTTGAACCCACCACCTCCAGCATATGGGGCCAGCACCCTACTCCTTTGAGCCACAGGCGCTGCCCCAGTTTATGAATTCTTTAGCATAAATTTCTAACGTAGACTTTCTGAGTCACAGGGTTTGTATACTTTACATTTGACTTATATATCCAGAATAACCTTAGAAATTTTATCACTGTGTACATTTCTATCAACCAAATATGAAGGTGCCTCTTTCCTCACATTCATGCCATTAACAGATTTGCAACATTGACTATTCTAGATAAAATGAAAGCTCATTGCAATTTATTCATTTTTAAAGTTTAAAGCAGAATAAATGAGAATTTGTTAGTGTCTGATATAGAAAATTGATTTACTAAGTAAGATACAATAACATGATTTGGGATTTGCAATCATTCAAATTGATGTGTAGAATTATACTTGTAGACACGGTAGGATTCCTTTCCAGGGACAGGTTAAAGCACTGAGTATATCACATAATATATCACATAATTTTTCTGGAGCAGGGAAATCTACATGCCTTGAAGTTTGGAAAGACATATATCACCATAGTAGCAGCCATTATCCATGGGTAATTAATTAGATTTTGATAATTTTACTTTAAAAAGACATTCTATCATTTCCAATTATAAAAAAGATCCTAAATAGCATCTGACTTTGAAAATCAGAAAAAGTCATACACATTTTTACATTTTGAAGCTGAAGATCTTCCCCACTAAAAAAAAAAGACTAAAAATTACTTTTAAATATTCATAAAAGGAGATTTTTTGGAAAAAGTTCTGCAAAGCAAAACTATATAAAATAAATGTGAATTTATTCCCTCCATTGACCTCTTTGGGAATAAAAACTATTATTAACAGGTTTGCTTTTAATTCTTCAGGCTGTGTTGCCTATCATAGTAAAACTTTGACTGTCTGACAAATGTAAGTATAGTATAATCCTAGTGACTAAGACTTTGTAAATTTATGTAATTATTTTTAACAGAGAAATCTAACAAAAAATGGAAATATGAGTTCATTTGTATAATTTAATAATTTCCTCAGCAACTATACAGATTATGTACTAAACCACATTCTAAAGTAAATAAGGATATTTGTATATAGTTATATTATAAAAAAATTTAATGCAGTTTGCTTTACATTATTTAATAATTTCAAAGGAAATATTACAAATTATTCATTATAACATGTGCTGGACATAGTACTAAAGCTACTCATATTTTATTTTCTGTCATGCCAAGTTCTTTGCAAATTGTCAGAGGGCATAAATTACCCTCAAAATTCTGCTCTTGTACAGTTTAATCTTGTTGATAAAATTTTCAGAAGACATTGAATGTCTTCTGAAGTGGTAGCTTTAAATCAAGTTCAAAACCACATGTTAATCTTGGGTGACAGTTTGTCTTATGCCTTGGATTCCCCTATATTATTGAACCTGACTTTGAAGATGATCAGACTGTCTGATTTCATTGTTCGGCTGGGAAGGATTTTATATTCATTAGATACAGAGCAATTAATTCTTTCATTAAAGTTGAATATAGGCTGCAGTTTAACACATTTAGATCTATTTTAATTGGATTCTGTGATACTGATTTTCCAATTATATATTAACTCATTGAAATACTTTCTCCTGAAATTGTTATTTTGGGCTTAATCTCTCTCTCTCTATACACACACACACACACACACACACACATATGTACATATATTAGAACACGTGGACATTTTAGTTTATATTCTTTCTAACCATTTTATGAGACTTTGAGATTTATAAGAAAGAGACTTCATGGGTATTGTTATGTATTAATGTCTTATCTAGGTATCTACTCAAAAGAAAAAAATAATTGTTTTTTTTTTTGCACTTTTAGGCCAGGGCTGGGTTTGAACCCACCACCTCCAGCATATGGGCCCGGCACCCTATTCCTTTGAGCCACAGGTGCCACCTTAAAAAAAGTAATTTTTATAAGGATATTTGCACTTGCATATTTTTAGCAGCTCAATTCATAGTTGCCAAGGTGTGGAAACAACCCAAGTGCCCATAAACCCATGAGTAGATTGATAAATTGTGGTTTACGTGTAGCAGGGAATACTATCCAGCCATAAGGAAGATGGAGACTTTATATCTTTTGTGTTTACCTGGATGGATTTGAAGAACATTCTCCTCAGTTAAGTATCTCAAGAGTGGAAAGTGAGAATGCCTGTACTCACCACGGATTTGAAACTCGTAGAGGAACTGGAGGCCCACAGGAGAGTAGAACACAAACTCCAGAAGAGGGAAGGGGGTCGGGAGGAGGTCTGTCAACTCCCACCAAATGGGGGCACAATGTAAGGGAGAGGGACAACTACAATTTGGACTTTACCTAACAAACCCAAACAATGTAACCTAATTATATGTGCCCTTATACTAATCCTCCCCCCCAAAATACTTCTTTACTTACAAGTCTGGTGGTGCGACCCAAGGCTCATTCTTTGGACTTACTTATTCTGTATCAATACTTGCTCCCTAGGTAGGAATCTCATCCAGCCTTCTGCCATGACTCTTAAATTTCCCAAACAATTTAGGTTTAAGTAATCAATGCTAGGTGCCCTGCACAGAGACCCCAGTGAGGCCCCTTCCTGGAAGAATTGCTGAAGAGGCTCAAACTTTCTGTGGGGGGTTCTCAATGAAAAGGAAACCTGGATATCTTAGGGATTTTTTTGTCATGTTGTAGGAAGAACTGACTGAGGATGAAACCAACACAGGGAAAAGCACTACAAAGAGGTGGATAAAGATGGATTTCCAATTAATTCATTTGAGCACATGAGCCCAAACAGGCTAATTGCTGGCCTTTTCAGTGACCTTTATAGTCATATGGGCAAAAATTTACCTTTACTTGCTTAAGCCACTTTTAATTAGGTTTCATTTCCTTGCAAATAGACCAATGACACAGAAAATACTTCAGTAATAATAGCAAATAATAAAAAGCCACATGCATTTGTTAATTATTAACATATCACAAATATTAAAAAATATGCAAAGACTGAAATGAAAACATGAGAATTCAACTCTTTGAGAAGTAGGATGGGTGTTTTTTTTTTTATTTAGTGCCTTTTTGCAACCTTCAAATTTTCTATAATAAGCATTTAGTATATCTATAAGGGTAAAAGGTATAAATTTTATTTTATAAAAACTTAGCTTGTCAATTTATATGGCTGCTGGACTTCCTTACAATTCTTTGTGCTTAAATGGGGTTATGCCTAATGACTCAATGTGCTGAATTTATTTGTACTGAATGCATGATTTTGAGTTCATTTTATAAAACAAACATAAACCTGGCTAATAGTTTTCCTTTTTCCTCCCCATTCATAAAGATTTTTATTTCCTATTCTAACTGTAAGCATTCTTCTTTTTTAAATCTCACCTCTAAAATTTTATTTCTTTTTCCTTCATTGCTTAATCAATTATCTTTCTACTTCTCATTTGGCTGATCGGGATCCTGGGACACATTTGGGAATGTTCTTGTGTATATACTTTTCTATTTCTCTTAGCCTTTTAGGCTGTGACAATAAGAGTACACGTTCTTCTATTGCTTTAAGTGCATTGAAGGCCATAACTTGTGAACATTCACATGAATAGTTGTAATGGAAGTGGACAGTAATTGCTATTTTAAGTGCTGCTACTACTGTCTATGAAAAAAAGTTAGACTTTTAAGCCATTGTGATTTGAAAAAGCTTAAGGAAAACTTAAGCATGATATGAGTTGATTCCTATTTTAGCTGATACCCACAGTTTATCCAAACATATCATATTATAATATAATTTAATAGTGAATAAATTGTATATCTAAATAAATAAAAATTGTATAGTTTGTTGTGAATTTTGTACCCCATGTGGGTGTTAGAAATAACCATGTGTAAGTACTTAATACACAAAAGTACATGGAACATGAATAGACATGGACATTTGTGTTATTGGACAAAGAGGGTCCAGCCACCTGCCACTGTCAGCCAATACACAGACTTGGGATAGGGCCACCAAACTTTATTTGCCAGACGGCTAGGATTCTGGAGAACAGTGAGGGAAGCCTCTCCAAAACTCTTCAGTTCTTCTATTTCCAAAATTGCAGCTTTATACATTAAAGTTCAAAGCAAAGACTGTACCAACCCCTATCCCAAATAATAATCAGCATAACTCACTGACCTAGTACAATATTCCAGTTCAAAAGTTAACCTGCTAAATTGCTCCACCCAAAGTATTCAAGGTAGGCATCTTTAGGGTGAGAGCTAAGTTGGCCAAACTGTAAGAATGGGAGACAGGAGGTGAAGGTCAGGTAGGAGCTATGATCAGACCAGCCGTGCCAAGTGTGCCCCAGGCTGACAGACTCCATCTTATTCTCACTACTTGTGCTTCATTTGGATGTCGAAGTGCTTTATAACAACAGATTATTTTTTCTTTTTTTATTAGTGAGAGAAGGGTATTGTTTATCTTAGAAGTTATTTTCTTCTCCCAAATATCAGAAGAGTCTTCAGTAATAAGAAGAGAAACTATCTCTGGGTATTCTCAGACAGCTATTCAGGAATATTTGGAAGAGACAGAAGTGAATAAGAATTACATTTATAAGAAACTGAGCAATTTTTGGAAATCTGTGTTAGGATTACAGGTATAAAGCTGAGAAAATTTCCACATGAAAGTCAGCTTGGATCAATTGCAGAAGAGACTGAGAACACTCTTAAGATTTGCATAGAAATTCTTATAAAAAGAAGTAATTAACCTGACATGAACCAGTTTGAAAACAGAACAAGGTTAGTGGGTGGTTTAGAAAAAAAGGGGGGTAAAAATAGCAGAAGCTGATCTGGATCCGACCTGGGACAAAGAAATTCCCTTGGGGACCCCTAACCAAGAGTTTCACTGTATCTTCAATATGGAGGGGCTGGTTATTTACACCAAAACCATGACTAATCCTAACTGCTTTTGGATTATTTGCTTTTCTTGTTGGGTTTAGGACCACCCAACACGGGTTTCATCTTCTCTTTCTCTCTCACTCTCTCCTTCCCCCCAATCCTGAAGTGTTAAACTGACCAGGAAGAACTCAAATTCCTTTGGTTTATTGTAAAATGTACATGGCACATGTCAGGCATGGTCCTGGGTGAGAAAGATGACTAAGACATCACCTCTCACCTAGAGGCCCCCAGACTCATGACACAGTAAGTTCAGTAGCAGGAAAGTGAGGTGCTTGCTAGAAGGTCACTTTATTCAGCCTGCAGTGCTGTATTCAAGGACAAAGGAGGGCGAGGCTTGTCAGGAGGCTGAACCTTGAAGAAGAGGAAGAATTTCTAATGCAAAGGATGGAGATGGAGGTGGTTGGAACTGGAACAGTGGCTAGGGGTGGAGGAAGACGCTAGAATCAGATAGAGGAATTAATAAGGGTATGTAAAGATCTTGCTGCTATCAGTAAACAGTGCCTGGCTTCTGTGATAAGTAGCATGGCTTCTGTGACTCTTCTCAATTTTTTAAAATGAAGATTGTTCATTCATTTTTATTCTATACTAACAGCATATTTTGGATGTTTGACTTAAGACACTATAGCTCTTACACATTGGAGGCCTAGAATCAGTGTCATATTAATGGTCTATAATGATTTGATCATATAATCAACCAAAGCTTGAGATTTCTGATTTATAAGTTTTCCTTGAAGAATGTAGGTGTGCTGTTATTTTTGCAGTTTTGTATTTCTTTATGTTGTGCTTCAGATATCCTAGACCACTTTATTATACTGCCAAGAGGCCTTTGTATCAAAGTATGTGTGTTTTAAAATTTTATTCTCTCTTTTTTAAAAGTAAAACCATTGGTTAGCCTTAAAAAACAGACATACTTGCAAAAAAGAAAAAGATATTATAAGTTGAACAAATAAACTATTTGTCCAATAAATATAAATGTTTCCTCCTTTTTCATATTTCTCTGTGCCTTCAAAAATAGGGAAATATACTCTTAATACCATATAATGTATTTGAAAGTCAAATAGAACTCACTCCTTACAATGGACTGTGATTAAGAGAAGAAAAAAAGGAAACTAAATCAAATTCTGTAACCTGAGTACTTTTGTAATTCAAGTGAGCCAGACATATCCAAAAATATTACATACTTCTGAGATTGTCCAAAGCAACAAATCTTTCAGTCCCATTTTGTCTTTTGCCAGCCCCCTGTTTTATCTTCCTGTAGCTGGGGAATGGGGACAGAACCTTAGCTGGGTAGAATATCATAGCTTTCTCTGGGTACAGAGGGAATAATTTTCTCTTAGTAACACCGTGGAAGAGGGAATCATTTGTACTTAAAAATCAGAATCTATCAGAACTTGGGCTACTGCTTTTGTTTCTAATTGTTTTTCTTCCTGCTTCAGGTTCAATTTCTTCAAATACTCTAAATTAATTATTTTGGTATTATAAGGATCTCCTTTTACAACATTTTGCCCTGATTCTTGTTATACTTTGGAAGTACATTGAACTTAATTTAAAATGCATCAATAAACTTTCTTATAATATGATATCTTTTGAGCTTTCTGTTTTTAGTAAAGATTTATTCTAAATATTCTGTGTAAAAATGCCAGAATCTATTTCTTTCCTTTATTCATCCTATCTGCAAAACAGGCAAAATTTGGTTTGTACATTTTTAGTTTCCCATTTTCCAGGTTAAATTTGCTCTTTTCTTAAACCAGTTAACACTACCTCCATTGCTTCATATATTGTTGCGGCTATAGCCAAAAGCTCTGAGTATTTTATTTCCTTACTTAAATGGATGAGAGGTTTTCAATGACAATAGTTTACCTTTATTAACTATATTGTCTAAATTATTAAACTTCTACCATTTCCTCTTTCCTGGACTAGCTATAGCTGTGCACAAAAGCAGAAATTAATTGTATTTATTTCAAAAAGGATAATATTGTTTTGCATATCTTATTATATAGAATTCTTCCTTCTGAATTTTTTTATGATTTCTTTATTCTTCCATAATTATTTAACTTTGTTATTTTGGAGAAACTAAAGACCCTAGCAAAAATTTTCTGAACCAGAATCTTACAATGAAATTACTCAACTTGTCATATACTTTTCCCCCCTACTCTATGAGAGAAAATTTAGACCAGGCCTGTATAAAAAGAAAAACTTTATATGATAGGGGTCTAAGAGTGGTTTTTAATGTAAAAGGAATGAAACCAAATATAGCTTTATATTGCAAGAGTTTTGAGGAGAACAGCTCAGGGACAAAGAACCAGAGAAGGTGATGGGGAACCGGGGAGAGTACAGGCGGCTGCTGAACAGGTGGCTCAGATAGTTCCTGGGCCGGGGGAGGATGGGGGTCCTTAGTCCTGACTAGTGGTCATAAAATCCAGAGCCCAGAATTCCACAGAAGAGCCAATGGAGGAGCTTATTCTGCTATAAGTTGCTCCAGTCAAGTGGCCAGGAGTCATATTGCCTCCTGGGGCCACCTCTGGTACCAAGACTTTGGGAAATATACCTGATCATGTTAGTGAAATATGTTGTCCAGGTTGTGCCTCAGTACCTCTTAAAATCATTGCATGAATGACATCAGCGTTCTACTGTTGATTTAAGCTCTCAAATGTTAGAGTCTCTCATCTGTATGCCCCAGGCATTTATTTCAGTTGTCTAGCTTGTTTACTACTGTATTCCTACCACCAAGCTTAGTGCATCGGACAGAGCAGGTGTTTAATAAATGTGTGTTACGTGTAGGTGTGAATACAGGAGGGACTCTGTGGACACCAAGGGTGAGAGAGGGCAGTTCTACTGATAGGGTAGGGCAATCACAGAAAACATTAGAAATCTCCATGCTGAATATGGAGGTGAAGGGTCACCCCAGTAATAGTTTAATTTGGTCTGTTTCTTTTCCCAATACATAATTATATCCCTTCTCATCCTTCCCATCCCTTTTATCCTTTTTCACCTTCATCCCTGGACTTTTCCCGAATGACCCTCTGGCTTACACCACTTTCTCCTCCTGTCCTATTAATTAAAACTTAACAAAATATCATTACTTGAAAGTCCTATAAACTATCGAAATTTACACTACCATAAAGTGAATTTAATGTACTAATTTGTCTAGATGTTAAAAGTTCTAATAAAACTTCAGTGATCAAATTTGAGGGCTCGGAGAAAAATACTTGATAAGGAAGCAGATCCCTGCATATATTCTTAAATTAGATTCATTTTGAATTTTTAAGAAAATGGAGTATATTCTAATTGGGGTGCAAAAATAGACCTGAAAACATAATGGCTTAAAAATACTATAACCTCCCCCAGTCAGTGGTTTGACCGGCAGTCCTTCCCACCTGACTGAGCTGGATTTATAAGGCAGGTTGGTGGGACGCCGTCTGTCAAAGGGGCACTGAAGACCGGACCCCCTACACAGGTTCCTCTGATACTTTGGGCTTCTCTTAACATTATGCTGTCGGCTTTCCCACAGAGAAAGTCCCCCAGATGAAGATTCCATGAGGCCCAGGAGGGAACGCAGTAAAAAAGTCTGGAACACACCACACCAAATATGCTACATGGATGTATTGATTATTTTAAACTGAAGGGCCTTGTGAAATAGCAAATGCAGGGTGAGCTTTTCTTCTGCCTGAAGACAGATCGTCCCCAAGCTACTGACTTGTTATAAATCCTCTTCCCAGGAGTTTTGTCAACAGTGAAGATCGACTCTTACCGCAGAAAAGGAGGCTAAAAGTAAACACTGCACACAGATATTTTGTCACAGACTATGCACGCTCCCATCTTTTCTTCTGATGGTACATTCATCTTTCTTAAAAGTTATTTACTTTCCCCTAAGTTGCCTATATTTCTCCCCCTTCCTCATCCTGTTAAGACAATATATAAACCCTCACATTCTACCATCTTCCTTGGGATATTTACACTTTTGTGTGTGGTGCTACCATGCACATACTATGTAAAATTAATAAATTTGTAGACATTCTCTCCTGTTTATCTTCCTATTATCAGTTTGTTTCATATCCCCAAGTACGAAACCTAGGAGGGTAGAAGGGAAATCCTTCCTGCCTGAGATTAGCATCAGATGTTCCCAAATATCTGATTTTTTAAAAATTTCTATACAGATAAATACATCCACATTATTTATTTATGTAGTGTATATTTATATAATTTTACATAAATATGTATGCTACATTAATATATGCAAGACACTGACATTAACATAAATAATGTATATAATATAAACATAATATTTTATAGTCTTTTTAAAAAAATAAATGCTGTATTGTAGAATATATTTTCATGTCAGTAAAACTATAGCAGTGTTGCACAGTGGGTGTTCTTTTGACCTCTGCTAGTTCCAGAGGAAGATTGAAATTGGCAGAAGAAAAATAAATAGAATTAATTTGCCTGCATATATGTTGCAAATTTGAACTCTTAAACTAATTATGATTTTCACAGGCACCTTATTCTTTTCTTAATAAAAATTAATGTTCTCAAAGTTTATGCATATACTTAAGGACTATATCGGTCACTTGTTTTAGATTACAAATTAGAGGCCATAATTCTTAGTGAATTGTTCTCATAAATTTGCATATTAAGGTTTACAGTTATTAAGTATGCAAGCCTCGTATTTTCTGTTGTATTACAATAGATTAATGGGTCAGAAGTGGTTCATTGATGGGTGAAAGAAATAGATACAGAAACAACAAAATTGCAATTTAGAATAATTTAATAATTCTATGTCCATTAGCCCAATGTGTGAATGTATTATTGCTTTACCGCTTGGTCAGTGTCTTTACATTTGTGGGGAATGTACTTGAGGAAGAAGGTGGGAAGACTCCAAGAAACTGTTCAGGGGGTTCATTTCAGAGACTGAGATGTTGGAGATGGTTTAGCTCCTGGTGATGGAAAGGTCTGTGAATGAAGAGAGAGGTTATTGCACATGAGGAGAACGTTGGTGTCACTGAGCAGAGTTACAGATATTTGGAGCAAAGAGGAACATTGGAGGCAGGTTGTGAAATAAAACTTTTTTAAATAGTCACTCCAGAATAATGTTAAATAACTTTGATAGTAAGGGAAAGAAATGTTTTATTTCTAACTTTAGTAGACATGCTTCTAGGTATCACCCTTAAACATGGTTCTAAGTGTTCACTTGAAATACCTTTATAAAGTATTTTTAAGAAAATATCTTTACCTATTGTTTAAAAATTCAAAATTGAATATTGGATTATCATCTATGCTTTGACAGCATTTCAGTTATAAGAGTATATATTTTTCTTGCTTGATCTTTTCATATTCATTAATATTTGAAGTGTATTTTTTCAACACTCCTTCCCATATTTCTAGCTTTATCTTTTTCTCTTTCCTCAAAACCACTATATTGAATGTTTTGATTTTCCCTTTTTAACATGAATTATTCCCTATGCTTCCTTAGATTTATTCTCTTGTTTTTTATGAGAAATATGTTCTATATTATGTATAGGTTTGGGGAGTAACAGAAACACTTTAAAAACGTTGTCTTATTAGTTCTTTTGCAAAAGGAAAATGATAATGCTGGGAGCTATATTTAAAATTTGGTAAGTTTGGTTAGTACACATATCTACTAAAAAAAAAATGAGGAAGGCAACAAACATAAAAATAGGCTAAAGTGATTATAACAAGCTAAAACACTTCTACTCAATAAAGGAAACAACCTACAGAGTGAGATGAAATATTTGCAACTATTATCCAACAAGAGATTAATAACCAAAATATAAGGAACTCAAACAATTCCATTGCAAAAAAAAAGTCCAATTAAAAATGGGCAAAAGATCTGAGTAGACATTTCTCAAAAGAAGACATACAAATAACCAATAGGTATATGAAAAAAATGCACATCAGTAATCATTAGAGAAAACACACTCAAAATTACAATGATATATCATCTCATTCCTGTTAAAATGGCTTTTATCAAAAAGGGAGGAAATACTGGATGCTGGTGAGGGTGCAAAGAAAGGGGAACCTTCCTGTACTGTTGATAGAGGCTCCTAAAAATACTAATGTTGCAGCCCATATAGCCTCTGGCTAGGAGGAGTGAGAGTTATAAGAAATACCTGTACAGCTCAATAATGGAAGACCTGGTTGGAAAGGGCATGGGAGGGATTTAGCTCTCCTAACAAGCATGAGAGCTCACGAGATGAGAGCAGTGGTGAATTGGCAG
>CAUYON010033293.1:0-20822 GCA_963573935.1 Arctocebus calabarensis | reverse complement strand
CCACGGCACTCTACCCAGGGCGACAAAGTGAGACTCTGTCTCTACAAAAAAAAAAAAAAAAAAGAAGACTTTGATGGGCAGAAGATTAGGCAGTCAGTGTGTACTATGTGGCTGAGTCTGAGGAGGAAACATTCTTCCCTCCATAGGCGCTGCTGGCCTGGGCAGGGTCTTGGGTGGCAGATCACAAGACCAGTTGACGCAGTTTCCTGGTATGAGCCGCCTGACTAAGCAGGTCAGCCAATCCACTGCAATGCAGGGGCTGAAAGATAACTCAGAAAATGTCTCTAGTTTTCCAAAAGGGGATGTCATCTATGGAGAAAGCTAAGACCCTTATAACTACAAAATATGTGACTCCAGAGTGTCAGACATGAGGACAGTCGCTATTTACTATCATTAATTTTAGCTGCTCCTAGGTCTTTCTCCTACCTAGGCCCTTACCACAACTCTCGCCTTGCACTCCATTATTAATTTGTAAGGGTGGTTTCAACTGCCGTATCTAGAGAGTAATGTCCATAGAGTAATTGCACAAGTGACAGTGAGGTGACACTGCGATGTCTTTGTATCTGTAAAATGTCAGTCTGTATGAAAACAACATTCAGTTGCCAATACTTTAGTAATTTATCTTCCTTAATGCAAAATCAATATTTCAGTGTTAACTAATTATACCGGGCATTAACTAACAAAAACATCCTGTCTTTGCCAGTGACTTGGAAATAAGAAGATGTTCAAACACAAGTCAGCTATGAGTAAATGCTAATTGACCTAATGGCAATTTGTTAAATTGTTACATAAAATAGGTGATTTATTTGATGATAAAATTGTAATATTTTGCTAAATTTATAGGAGCATAGTTACATTCATCTGCTGTTTCTGTGAGGAGAGACTCCTAGAGGCTCACACAATTTTTAATATTTGGTGAAATAAACAGAAGAATATATCCACTATAGGTAATGGAATTTTCTTGATTCAAGTGGAAAAGTCCAAACTAAAAGAAAGACGATGGGTCGTTTTTTCCTAAATTCTTCCATTATGACGACCTCCCACCGTTTTCCCACCCAAGCACCCATCCACACAGTTGGACATGTTGACGGGCTGTAGAGTGTTATCAACTTTGAAAATCTTCCAAATAGCAGAAAATCCACTGAAATCTGAACACATGCTAAACTTTGTGCAGAATTAAAGTAAATATTCAAACAAAATATGCAATTTTCTGATTCCATTTTGGACCTAGGAAATGACCTCTGTTAGTTGCCTATTATTGCTATTACAATTTGCCAAAAGTTTAGTGTCTTAAAGTACAAATTTGTTGTTTCATGAATCTTTGGGTCAGAATTCCCAAAGACGTCTTCCCTGACAAAGATGTCCTTCCTTTCTGGAGGCTCTAGAGGATAATCCATTTCCCTTTTTCTGGCCTTTAGAGTCGTGGTTCCTGACTCCCTTTTTCTATCTTCAACGCCACCTAGACCACCACATCCTCTCACTCCTCACCCAGTCACATCTCTCCCTGACTTTCTGCTTTAATGGTTGGTGTGATAGATTGGCTCTGCTCCTACAATTCAGGACTGTCTCCAATCTCTATTTCTTTAACCCTAAATGCATCTGCAGAGTCTCCTTTTGCCATGGAAGATAATATATTCACAGGTTCAGGGATTAGGGTGTTAAGAGTTAAGTCAATATTTTTTTAAGACAGTCAATGTTCTGCCTACAAAATCTAAATTTCTTGAAGAGAGATTTTGCTGCTTATAAATCAGAAACATTCAGAAAACTTTTGCATACTGTACTTATTATCTTTCACTCTGAACTGGGTACATGAAAAAGGGACAAAGCTATGCAAAACTTGTCTTTGAAAAACTGCTTCTCTGTCTTTACTGCTGTTGGAGAAGATAAAAATGGTTCCATAACATCTCAAGCTATTGGTTGTCAAGGACACAACATAAATTACATATGAACTCTAGATGAATATGATTCCATATAATGTAGTTCCAAAGCTTCCAAACCTGGTTTAAAAAAAACGAAAAGAATAGAGAAAAATCGTCATTGTTACAGGAAAGCATATGCCTAACCTTAAATCCCTAATGTGGGGTATAAGTCAAGTTTCAAAATATGAAAGTTTTATAAATCAAATTTATTTCAAATTTGTTCACAAAAAGGTTTCAAGTGCCTTGATTTTTTAAAGTATCAATTTATATTTCTGTGCATGCGTGTGTGTGCACTTGCTAGTTCATTTTAAATAGCTCCTGTTTATGAACCTTTATTTTTGAGTATTATACCTGGCAGAGATATTATGGCATAAACAATGCTAGGAGTTTATCAAATCATTTCATTTTCCTTGGTGTAGGGCTGTTCCCAACCTTACAGTTCTTGATCCCCAATTGACTGAAAAAAGAATTTAAACAGGCAAGGCTTTTTGGAGGGCTTCCTTTGCGCTAACAAAAGGGAGATGGTGCTCGTTGAGGAGCAACCAGACCATTTCTCCAGCAAAGGGCTGAGTATCTTCTAAAGGGCAAAGAAAGTTTGATGTCAGCATTGAAATGGTAGTCTGCAGAGGTAGGGTTTTGTGGGCAGCTGCCCATCCTGAGATCCTGCTTCTTCATTCATTTCACATCCCATTAGAATGTTAAATCTCTGTCTGTGGTTGTTCATTTTAGCATTAATGTGAGGCAAAAAGTCGATGAGTGGTCGACTCGGCGTTTTATCTTTGCAGTAACCAGTTTGTACTGGTTGTAACTGGGGCTGGTAGAGCACTGCTCCAGTGATGACCACATCCTGTTAAAGAAAGCAGAACTACCTTCCATTATAGGTGGGTATGAGTCATTTTTCAAGCTTTTGTTCAGTATTGTAAGCAGATCTAAGCTTTGACTCAAGTCTCAGGTACATAGCCAAAGTCCACCTCCAATATTATTTTACAGCAGCGCTATATTTATGAACCACCTTGCATATTACTCATGTCTTTAATTGTCCATCTTGGAAGGCAGAAACAATATATTCTTGTCTGAATCACATTTAATAAATGAAAGTGACTTCACATTTTTTCATCTTTAATCATAAGTTACAAACTCATTTGTTGAAAATAGAACAGTTTCAAAAGGGAGAAGGACTACTTCAGCCACATATGACTTTAAATGAAGGAACACGAAAGCTTATGTTGTTAGACCATAGAGATTTGAGGAATTTATTTGATACCACAATATAGCTTACCGTCTCCTGATTATTGTAGAAATGATCCCTGATTTTAAGGTAATGTACAGGATAATATTGAGTGATGACAGTAAATATATCTAAACTTATTTCACATGATTCCTACTCTTTTCTTTTTATTTACTATTTAGTAAAAGGCATTGTGCTAAACACAGATGTACCATGTAACAGGCTGACCTCCATTAGAAATCACACATTTTTGTAAGTACCTAATAAAATTTTGCCCTGTCACTGCAGTGTGATATAGTTCAAACATTTCCTTAGCTAAGGCACTTATCATGTGACCCTCTAATAAGAAATGGTTTACGAATTCCATTGCTATGACTGTGAAGATGGCACAATCATAATATTCATTCATAGAGAATTCTCCAGAAGCACAGAGAGATTATAAGTTTAGCCCAACAACAACAACAGAAGAGAATCAAAGTTTCCCTTTTCTGATCTTCACATGCTTCCGATTTGTCAACTTGTATAGATGTTCTTTCTCTGGTACCCATTTGACATCAGGGAAATGAGAGAAAATCATCTCTTCAGGGAACGAAATGACTTTGATAAAGTTGGTAGAATTTGGACTGTCATTTCCCCGACTTGAAAAACTTTTCCTTTCTGATCATAAAATGAAGTAGTAATAAAGAAACAAACAAACAAAAATTTAAAAGAATGTTTCTTCAAAGTGAAAAATTGTTTTATATTAAAAAATAAGAAGAATCACAAGAAATATAAGGTCATCAAAATTATTCAGAATAAGGAGATTTCCTTTTCTCCTTCTCTCTCTCTCTTTTTGAATAAGCCAATGTAAGTTGTCTCTAAAGGTATAATTAACTGATATGGAAAAGGGAACACTGAACCAGACTAAAAGTAGGTCAGCTCATTTGAGGTTCTTGGCTGTAAGAGCTCTGACAGCTGGCTGAATATTTCTTTCTTTCTCTCTCTCTCTCTCTCTCTCTCTCTCTCTCTCTCTATATATATATATATATAAGATATACAGGTTCTAGTGATTTATCGGTCTTTCTTTTCCTTATTCCTATTATATAAAACATAGCAGAGAAAACATAGTTTTTCCTTCTTGCTTAGAAAATACCCACATTGGGGACTTGAGTGTAATTATGAAATGGAGTTAGCTGTACCCAAGTGCATAAAACACATTGCTAATTACTTTCACATGCAGAGGAAGTATGATTGATGAAAGAAAGTTTTGGTCTGTTCTGGCCTATAGATATTTTATGTAAATTTTACTGTGTATTCAGCTATCAATTAATCTTTAATATTTTAAAATTTAAGATTATTTATCCTCCTCGCTACACACTTACAGATGCTCAGAGAAATATTTGCATCTTCCCTTTCTAAAAAAAGCCTTTTAAATTTGCAAGTAATAAAATTCTAGAAAAGCCAATGTGACCTTCTATGAGACATAAGCAAACCCCACCATGCTTGATTCATGGGACTCATTTGTGCTACTTCAAGGACATTTACAATGATTCATCACATGCCCTCCTTAAGTAGCCCATTATGTGCAGTACTGCCTGTTGGGGAAAGAATGCTTAATTTTATCCTCCATTTTGGCAAGCTAAACTTTCTAAATAATTTGGAAATCTTTTTGCCTCTGAATCTTGGCTTATAAGTTTTGAGTATTCTGTACTATGCTATCTGGTCCTCAAGTTTCTCTTCCTCTAAGAAACGTTCCAGTGCTAAATCCAACAAAGAATATAACCCATACATTACTTAAACTTAGTTAGTGGTGAGACTATCATACTTTTTCTCATTCATTTCTCTTTTTCCTTATATGGTTTCCAATAAATTAAATTTTGGTCTAGTCTTCTCTACTTTTTTTCAGAGCTCTTCTCTCCAAACAATTTATCTATAGAAGATGAGCATAATCATTTCTTCGTTATTTACTTGTCATGAAATACTTATGTAAAACTTATAGGCCGATGCTTATTAAACATATGTATTTAAGTATACCCATTATGTATGTATACACACACACACACACACACACATTTTTGTTAGTGCTTAACCCATCTCTGTCTTATACACCTCTCAGACTCAATACAATTAAAATCGAGTTACTATTTGAAAAGCACTTATAAAATAGCTTATACTAAACAAATATTTGTTAAACAAAACTTAAATGTTGCATAATAAAGTGTTTAAGAGTAGAAACTTTATAGTCACACCAGATTTAAATTCTAGGCTTGCCACTAGCGAGTATAATCCCATAATCCCTATTTTATACTGTTGTGATTTTTTATAAAATTAAACAAGATAATTTACTTACCACACTTGGAAGCTAACAAAAAATGCTTAAAATGTTGTTGTTGTTAATAGAACTTTTTAAAACAAAAAAATGTATATGTCCTTTTAAATTTTCCCCTTGATATCTTTGAAAATCCTATTTTAGCATTCTCACTAATGTTGCTTAGTCTCAATGCTTAAATTTCTCGCTAGTATTCCTAAAACGATGTTTCAATAGGCCCCCTAATATTTCCAATTTCTTTCTTTTTTTTTTTTTTTTTTGAGACAGAGTCTCACTTTGTTACCCTCGATAGAATGCTGTGGTGTCTTAGCTCACAGCATCCTCAAACTCTTGGATTAAATCTGTCTTCTTGCCTCAGCCTCCCAAGTAGCTGGGACTACAGGCACCCGCCACAGTTCCCACCTATGTCTTTTTGTTGTAGTTGTCACTGTTGTTGTTTAGCAGACCTGGGTCAGGGTTAAACCCTACAACCTGGGTGTTTGTGACCAGCATCCTAACCACTGAGTAAGGGGCGCCAAACCTCTAATTCAGTTGTTGAAAATGCCATTAAAATATTCTTATAAAAGCAAAATTAGTCATAATGTCCCTGAATTCATGGTTCTGCATAGCTTAACTGAATATACTTTTGCATTCCCGAGGGAAGCAGTGAAGATTGTCTTCTTCTCCAGGCTACGTCTCAGCACTTCCACATCTTGCACTCCGAGCTTCAACGGCCCTTATGCTCCTGATGGGTCATGCTCACGGTCACGCTTGAACCTTCTGACAAGAAGGCCTTTCCGTATTACCTCAAGTCTATCTGGTTTGCATAACACATTATTGTTTTCAAAATTTAATCTAGGCAATTATTCAAGCTTCCTCTCATCCTTCCTGATTTTCTTGTCCACGTCCTCCCCTCTTCCACAGTCTTCTGAGCATTTCTCGATGTTACTGCATAATAGCTCACTGTATAATAAGGCAGTACGGGTTATGACAGAATGTAGTTAATGTGCTAAAACTTCCCAGAATCATCGGTTTTCATCTAAGATCTTCAAAAAGAAAATTTTAAGTTAGACTTTCTTGTATTCTCTATGACACAGGAATCAATGATACGTTGCTAACTTTTATACTTTTCTTTGCTATTTCAAAGTCATTTATTATTTATGTAAGTGATTTAGAAGGTGGGAATGGTGGTATGAACCTAATATCCTGCTTAGGAGGTGGATTCAGGGAAGACAAGGTTGTTCTCTCTCAGAATGTTTAACATTTCTTTCCAGGGTTTTGTCTTATTATTACTGATTCTCCCAACTACAAACATGACCACATTACACAGAATTAAAAAAAAGCTACAGAAAAGAATAATTGTTCACTTGGTGACCTAAAGAAATAGGAAAGAAAGAATATTCATAACTGAAATCCTATATCAATTTTATTAAGTACTTTGAAAAACTCGTTGTGATACCTAAGGTAACTGATACAAGTCAGTTTTGAATTCTGACTCTAAAAAGATATAACTGGCATTGAAGAAAATATCCTAGGCATTCCAAATAGTTTCAATAAATTTCACAAGTAGATTTACCTTTAACAAATCACTTATCAGAGATCTCCTAGATCTTATCTCTACCTCATACGAAGTAGAGTAAATGAGCGAAAAAGTAGTAAGGGCAGTTTTTAGGAGTTGTATCTAAAGGGTCTATCTGAAGAAGTAAGAAATTTCTACAAAACTAATTTAAAATTGTCAAGTGGCCTTTGTTCCTTAAAGGAACCAATCACTTTTAATTCTCCAAAGTTCCTAAATATTGCAGTAATATAATCCCAAATACAATACTTTTTCTTTTTCTCCTTACAGAAAATAAAATACAATTATTTTGAAGGACATTCTAAGGAAACATGTCCCTAAGAGCATTTCTACTTCCAAAAGATTTCAGAGCTGAGACTATGAAAGTTGTTGTTCTCACTATAGATATTTATTTAACACAACTTTAACTCATTTGGTGGCACACCAGTATGGTCTATCACTTGTTTCTGCAAATAAGCTCCATTGGATCAGAACCATGACCACTTTTTGTCTTGCTTAGGGCTGCCTTTGCACAATAATGAAAGATTTGAGTTGTTGCTACAGATACTATATGACCAGCAGAGCCTGAAATACCTGGCAGGTAGAAAAAGGTTTACTGACGCTTACTGAAATTCTTATAATAATTCATGTCAGATGAAATCATTAAAAAAGTTTTTCCCAAACATAACATCCAGATGATATTCTGACATGACTATATGTACATACACGTATATGTACTATTTTTAAATTATGACAATATTCAACAATTTTTAAATGAAATAACAAATTTTCAGTGTCTTTTGACAATATTAAAAAAAACACACACTAGAGTTTCAGGGACTTATCTGCTTTTGGAGAGGCAACGTGACAAGGCTGCCTTAACTCAATTAAGAAGCTCATGTTTGTATAGTTGGTGCAAGAAAAATATTAATTATTTCAAGAGTATTTTTAACAAATAAGTAGTCAGTAAGTGGTCAATTTAGGAAGCTAGGAAATGGAAAATTAAATAAGAGAGTAATAGAACCTGAACCTGCAGTGTAACACTTTCAGCCTGAGAAAACCTTAAAAACTGGATAAAACCTAGGGAATAATAGACCTTAGTGAATTGTAATGAGAGATAAAAACAAAGGACATAAGGCTATTTTTTTAACTATATTATTGCCTGCAGAGAGTTTTCTGATTATCACATAGTAAGGGGAAACACAAGATCAGCAAGTTCCGTAGGTCCTGTAACAGGGAGGCTAAAGCAGCTAGAGTTATAGGCAGAGTGTCAGGGAGATGGGAGCTACACGAGAAAGACTTCTGGAGAATCTCAGAGGTCCTTCTTCCAGTATACAGTATCAGGCAACAACTCAAGATTGAAGAAAAGAAAACTCCAAGAGAATCAGAAAGGAAAATTCTTCAGCTGCCAAAGGCAAGATTGATGGCTTTTCTAGACTAGTCAGAACAGACACTCAAAATTTTTTAACATTGAGTAAAATATTCAGAAGGGTTTAGCTTAGTAGTAGTAAAAAATTAAACCTAGACAAAAGCTGCTGCATTCCCACCTAACAATGCTTAAAACCAAATTTAAAAAAGGAGGGGCAGGGGGGAAGATTCAGGTATGACTGCATGTACTCAGTATTTTAAATGTACTCAATCATGCTCCAAAATAAAGCTCAAAAATATTAAATACAATAATGCTCAAGCACCAGCAAAGTAAAATGCATTAAGTCTGCTATCTAAAAACAGCTACCAGACATCACAAAAGAAGGAATATCAAGCCGTTAGAAGAAAAAAGTATTCTTTGAAAATGACCAGGAAAGAAACCTGATGGAATTAATAGATATGGACATTAAGTGATCTTTGAAACACTGTCAAAATTTAGAAGAAGGATGGCACATATTTAACAGTGAAGTATTGAGGGCATTTCCACGTGAGCAGGTACCAGACAAAGATGTCTACATTCTTTACTTCTCCTCAACATTGGCTTGGAGGCTCTACTCCCTGCAATGGAGCAAGTGAAAGTAATAAAAATGAATCTAAAGTCAGGCTGCGCCTGTGGCTCAAAAGAGTAGGGCGCTGGCCCCATGTACCATAGGAGATGGGTTCAAACCCAGCCCCAGAGGAAAAAAAAAAAAGGAACCTAGATTGGAAAGAAAGAGGCTTCTGTCTTGCTTAAGATGGCAGCGCACAGGGTCTTGGGGACCAGCTGTACAGAGTGTCCCTGTCCTGGGCAGCACTGGAAAGAACCACCCCTACAGCAGAATCGCCTCCGCTCAGCAAAGAGCTCCAGGCCTCACCTGGGCAGGCATTGGTTCTTCCAATTCATCTGCTATTTCTCCATCAGCTCCCCCAGTCCCAGTGCTGTTGGGGTCCTCTATTTGAAGGATAACATAATTTTCCATATACTAAAAACAAACAATTGGAAATTGAAACATACATTAATATCATTTAAAATAGCATCTAAAGGGAAATACTCAACGTTAAGTGACACACTATAGATAAGACTTATGTATTGAAAGCTACAAAACATTACTAAGAGAAATTAAAAGATGTTTTTGAACCAGAAAATCCAGTATAGTTAGCATGTCAGTTCTCTCCAGATTTATCTCCAAATTCAATGCAATTCCAATCTCAGTCTTCAGACTTGCTTTATATAAGCTGACCAGATGATTATCAAATTCACAAATATTTAATTGAATATGTGTGTGTGCACATGTGTGTGAAAGGAGCTAGAATACACAAATCAAGCTTAGAGCAAAATTAGAGGACTTACCATGGTTGACTTTATGTTATTTTATAAAGTTAGCATAATCAAGATAGTCTCATGTGATATCAACATAGGCAAATATATCAATATAAATAAATACAAATTCTGGTGTAGAGACACTCATCTACTTCTGTTAATTAATTTTTGACAGGTATAAAAACAATTCATTGTAGAAAAGAAATGTTTTTATTTTTCCAAAAAAAAAGATGTAGAAAAATTGTGTATTCATATATAAGTTATAAATACAAATCAAACTTTGAGCCAAATACAAAATGTAGGTCAAAATATATAATGCACACATAAATGTAAAAAGTAAAGTATAAATGTTCTGGAAAAAAATAGTAGAACATCATTGTCACTTGGATTAAACACAGTTTCTTAGGTACAGTATTAAAGTATCATATATAAAGAAATTAGAACTGATAAATCTTACATTACCAATATTACTTTTTTTTATTTAAAAAAGGCAAATTTAAGAGAATGGAAATAATTTAGTGTATACTGAGAGAAAATGTTTGTAAATCACATGTATGATTAAAGACTTGTATCTAGACTGTGTAAGGTACTCTCAAAACTTAACAATATGAAATCAAACAAACCAAACAAATTGGGAAATAAAAATGAGCAAATCACTGAAACACATACTTCATTGAAGAGGACATATAGATATGGAGTCAGCACATGAAAAGATGTTAAACATCATTACCAATTAGTAAAATGTAAATTAGAGGCACATTTAAATACCACTAATTATGTATTAGAATGACCAAAATGAAAAATAATGACAATATTGGGTCCCAGTGAGGATATAAGCAACTAAATTTCTCGTACATTTCTAATGGAGATGTATAATGATATTGCACAGCCACACTAGAAATAAGTTTGATCTCCTTTTGTACAGAATATAGTATGTAACCTAGGAATCATTCACTTGAGTATTTTCCTTGGAAAAAAATGAAATATATTAAAATAACGGGAGAAAACTATATAAATATGTTCATAGCAGGTTTATTTCAATAACCAAAAACTGGGAAAAAAATCAAATGGATAGACAATGGCACATATAAAATAGAATATTATTCAGAGAAAAAAAGGAAATGAAGCTATGGATATGTGCTAAAACGTGAATGAATTTTAACAGCATTAGGCTGAGTGAAAATAACTAATCACAAATGTTTACATCATTGTTTCATTTATATAACATTCTTAAAATGACAAAATTATAGTGATGAGAAAAGATTAGTGTTTGTCAAGGGTTGGGGTTAAGAAGAGAGAAAATAACTATAAAGGGATAAATAACTTGAGCAAGTTTCTTCATATTGCATCTTGATTTTGTTGGCGACTATCTGTGATGTAATTTCCTAGTATTCTAAGTTGATTATTTTTTTTAAAGGGGGTGTATTTTAAAACTAGTGAAGTCTATATAAAATACACAATGTTTAGAATAGCATTTTACCAATGTCAATTTCTTGGTTTCAATAAATGTATTATGGTTATATAAATTGTTATCATTGGGCAAAATTGGGTAAGGATACTCTCTGTACTATTTTTCAGCTTCCTATGAGTGTAACATTATTTTAAAATAGAAGTTTAAAAATATCAGTCACCCAAATTTTCTATGAATAAAACTACATATCTATACTTAACTTTTCTTCTACTACAGAGCTCTATTTATTTATAATAGAGCATGAATATATTTTTTTATTGATGTATCTATCGGGGAGATACATATGAAAATTTAATACATTCATATAATTTATAAAGATCAAGTCCAAGCAATTGGGAGATTTATCACCTTAAATATTTGTCATTTTTAATGCTAGAAAAATTCAAATTATTCTCTTCTAGATGTTTTGAAATACACGATAAAGGATATTACTGTCTTTTGCAGGATTTTGAAGTCATGTATTGTGGTATGTCCAGCTTTGTTCTTTTTGCTTAGGATTACTTTAACTATTTATTTTCTTATCTTGCTTTATTTGAATCCATAAGAGATATCCTATTCTGACATATAGTTATTTGCTTATTGTCTATATTCCTCACTACAATGTAATTTCCTATAGAAAGGGGCATTTTTGTTCACTGCTGGAGAAGAGCGTGTGGTACACAGGAATTGCTCAATCATGTACTGAATGAATGAATGGACAGAAATGAGACCAGTGTAGCTGGACCTTCACAAAGGGTAAGTATTATTTAAATCAGAAACTCTATTGCTGAACTTCTCTTTTTAATATTTTTCCAAGTATATAAGAACAAAACAACAGTCACCCATACACACATGCACAAATACACGCAGCAACAATGTCTTGTTTTAATACATTGCACTATTTGTATTTCTTCCAAACAAGTAGTTTTACATTGCCATGAATTGTTACTACAATTTCGTCTTTCATGGTTAAATTTGAACATTTCCGACTTTTCCACTCTTTTAAAGTCATATTGATTTAAACTCTAGACACATAAATATTGGATTACATAACATCTTTAGACTTTAATACTTGTCATTCTTTATTTACATTGACTCGCTATAATTCAGTAGATCTCCTTGTGGAAGTGTGGGTCTAAGATGTCTTTTGCAGTAATTGATTCTAGAATCAAACGCCACACTTATATTGATTATTACCATGACACCATTCATGATCATTGTGACTCCAAAACACGATGGCTAATTCTGTAAGGCATAATATGCCCACCTACAGTCATGAGAAGTGACGGTGCGTTTTGATCAAAGTGATTGTTTTATTGCCTATTAAAGTGAAAAATAATAGTTGTCACCACAGTAGTAAATTATGTAATATTGCAAAATCAAGGAGTTTAGATTCAATTACATCTATAGGTCAAGTTAGAAATTGCTGAAGAATGGCACATCATATATTATGCTTGATTAAAGTGTGGCTGAAATATGATTTAACAAATAACTTCTTATTATTAATTTCAGTGAAATCTCAGACATTGATATCTTATCAATGATGTCTTAGGATTGTATTAAACATTTCCCAGGTGGTTGAAATGGTGATCATCAAAATACATATTTACATTTATGTCTAACAAGAATAATATACATCTTTTTCTGTAGTAAAATGGCTTTTAAGTCGACATTAGTAATGTTGAGCATAAAATAAGCCAGTGGCTATTAACCAAATATGTGTATTGTGTAGTTTAGATGTTGTTATAGTATAAATTATAAAGTTTAAAAGGCCTGCTGTTCTAAGCCCTGAGAGATACTGGAATATTGGTCTCAGACATGATCATTTCTATACTTGAGGCTTTGCTTTTTGGGAATTTGTTAAATTGTTTTGAAAATGATTGTCTATGTACCACATTGATCTGAGAATTTAAGAGGAAAGATTTTTGAGTTGGTTAGTTAAATATTCATAAGAGTAAAGCACTATATCTGGGGCAAAATGAGCAATGGAAAAAATGTCTTTGTACTAAATACATGAGTCTACGGTATTTGTCAATGGGAAAGAAAAGTGTGAAAGCATTCTGAAGGGAGTGGAAGAGGCAGCACAAAGACAATCATTCCATAAGTAATCCAGGACAACAAGATGAAGTTCAGTGGGGCATTATCTTTTTTGTTTCTTTTTTTTTTTTTTTAAATTTTAGATTGATATGAGGGTACAAATTTTTAAGTTAAATTGCTTTCACTTCTCAGGTAAAGTTTAAGTTGTAGTTGAGCCCTTCACCCAGAGGTGTGCTGGACACCCACAATTGTTCACGTTAGGTAAAAACCTGCCAATGCCCGTCTGCTCCCCTTTCTCCTTTGCTTCCTGCCTCCCTCACTAGAATATAGGAGTGTTTTTCTTTCCTGGGGTGTGTAGTTTTTTATATACTGATCTGATATTAGTACTGAGTACACTGATACTTGCTTTTTCATTCTTGTGGTACTTTACTCAGAAGAATGTGTTTCAACTTCATTCAGGTAAATACAAACGATGTAAAGTCTAATAAGTCCATGTAGTTGGGGTGATCAAACTGATTATGTAAGTTCATACATGCATTCACTCTGGAAATGATTATGTGTAGAAACAAGGGATATAAAACAAATAGAAGCAAAATGTAAAAAAAGGGATTACTTCAATATAAAGTGATAAATACCTGTTCATCTCAGATATAAAAAGCTGTAAGAGAAGATGTCTATTGTAGTAATGAGAATAAGACAGTTAAAATAAAAATAATAAATTTTGAGTCCAACTGACATTAGAGAATACTTCCTCAATTAGAACATTTTGGGGACCCCTATGGCCTGGTCTTGGAAGGAACCAGGCGTGACACAGATTAGAAGTACAAGCTTATGGGAGAAGGGCTAACCTTTGTTGCAGGGTAGCCCCGAGCCCCCTCCACAACGGCTATTTAATAAGGTTACACACAACAGGTGTGGAGAGTTAAGGTAATTGATATAAACAGGTGTGGAGAGTTCAGGTAATTACATATGAGGGCGTAAGGATTGCCACGTGCTCTCCTCACACGTTCTTTCTCCACAACCCTCATGAAGAAGTACTAAGCATCAATGTTTAACACATGCTTACTAGTGAGTGACTGACCTTATCTCATTCTGAAACACTGAGTTACTTGGGGTATTGCCCCCAAGTCAGGCAACGTCTCTAGGCTTGCCAGGAGACTGTCCTATTTTCAGTGTTTCCTTTTAGTGTGATAAGAATCAGTAACTGTCCTTTGCAAGCATGGTATCCAGTCCTCTACAGAAAATACTTCCTGAGTCATTAGAGAACACTTCCTGAATTCCAAGGGTAGATGAAACCTTCCATCAATGACTGGACACACAAACTATTTCACCTTTGCCAAAGTAGGGGAAGAAGAAAGATTCACTATAAAAGATGGTAAGAAAAAAACAGCTGAATTTTTCCTTTTAATCTTAGAGTGACAAAGCGTGATATTTTAGAATCCATAAAAGCCTGGAATACATAAATTTATTTCAGGTGTCCAGAAGTACTCATGAGAAGCAGTGTATGTAGGGTTGAAGACCTTGCCCCCCACCCATAGCACAAGTGATGTAGGGTGTCTCCCAGCTCAGGGAGAAAATCCCCCCGAACTCTGCAAGTACGTTCTTGGTTTAGCATGGAAATGAATTTGAGAGCTAGCCAACTAGCTACAAGAAAGTTTTATTGAGATATTGTTTTGAGATCCCATTCACAGACAGAGTAGGGGTCGTTTCCTGAGCAGGAGGGAAGTTGTTATTAAGGAGCAATAATAACATTTACATGTGTTCAAAATCCCTTTAAGAAACAACCAAGCTACTTGAGAGGCTGAGGCAAGAGAATCACTTAAGCCCAAGAGTTTGAGGTTGTTGTGAGCTGTGATGACACAATACTCTACTGAGGGCAACATAGTGAGACTCTTTTCTTTAAGAAAAAAAAGGAAGAAACTAAATGTTAGCAGCAGTATCTTGAGGTCAGGCCATAAAGGTTAATCATAAACTGCTGTCACAGAGAGAGAAGCAGTGTGTAAAGCATTCAGCTTGGTAATTCTGGGTGGTCTTGGGTAGTGACTTGCTGGAGATTTACTTGTTCAGGGTGGTCAGTGTCTGGTGTTAGTCAAAATAGCTGTGCAGACTGTCTTGACCTTCCTTTTCTGCTTTATCCCTACATGACAAATATGCAGGACCTGCCCAAGTAGAAAAGAGAATAGTACCAGAAGATCCATCCTCAGTCTAGACCCTACAGAACAGTTCGAGGCACTGTTTTGGAACCAGGCAGAAATTTACCAGTTTACTGGCTGTTTTCTAACATAAAGCAAAGGACAGATTCTGGGAGAACACATGGGGGACAATGAGCCTGCATTTCTGAACTGTTTTTGATAGTAGGCTGACACTTTGGGAGAACAAGAAATCTGCCAGCCCTAGCCTTGGCAATGCACAGGGGAGCAAAGATTATTTGATATTTGGGGAAAGACGATGATGAAAAATTCCTGTCCCTGAGGTACAGGTGCACAAATCGTGTCTAAGACACAGAAGGCTGGGGATTTTGATTTTCCTGCTTCCACTGTGAGACTTGAGGGAGGTGATATGCAATCTAAGGAAAAGACAGGATGTACAGTGACTCACCCCTGTGAGTCAGATGTGCTGAAATCTGAGAAGCAAAAATACTGAAATAAACTCTCTGAAACACCAGGCCTACACCAAGCACAAAATAGCGACTGCTCTTCACTGTAGCCATGTGCAGTCTGTTCTGTACCGAAGGCTACAACGAGAACGTCCAAATCCAGTTCAACTACAGTCTAGACTGACTCAAACCTCACAGTATTGGCCTAACAAAACTTGAGGTATGTCAACGAGTATACATGTTATTTGTGCCATATTCCACTGTTCTTTTACACACAATGACTTGTTTTGAATAATAACCTTTTGATAGACTCTGGTTTCAGCTCTAACGTATGGAGTGTAGAAGTCACTCTGTCCACATTAAGAAAGAGCTGAACACACTGAACATAATAGACTCTCCTTTCACCCATCAGAAAACATTGTGCACAGCAAACCACTGACTCAGAATTGAAGGAGAAAGATGAACACAAAGTCACAAGCAAGATTTTCTTACTTGGAGCAGAAACTGCCAGAGCAAGTAACTGGCAGAAATGGTAAAGCTGTAATTTGACAAATTGCTATAGACTGAGAATGAAATAGCACTAGATAAAAATTATTAGTAGTTTTTGTCATGAGGGGATGTTACATTTTCATATTATCTATAAAGCCTCAATGGGTTCTCATAGGGAAGAGCCAGGAAAGAGAGCCTTGTGTCTCTGGCATAGGAAAGAAGGTAAACACTTGTGAAACACCGTCAGAGCCTTCTTGAAACAAAGAATTACTCTTCAGGGTAGAAGATTGCCCCAGCCTTATCCTACCTGGAGAAGGGGCACATTTCCCATTGGAGTTCATTCTCAAATTCCTGTCTCACCTATATAGGTAGGAAGCTAAAAAACCCCTTGTGAAGCAGTCTTGGGTCTTCACAGCGGTCCATCCAAAGGCCTATATTTTATCCAATGATTATAGAATGCTTCCCTGGTCACATACCTTACCCCCATTCCAATAGGACTCCATTGTTACATCCATTTATCTACTAAACACATTAAATCAATCACTAGTAACTTTAAAGAAGTGAAGCCAGTGTGCTTTTTTAGAAAATAGCTGAGATGGACGTCGGTGCTTTTCTCTCAGCGACGCGGACGCGCTGGCTCTGCTCGTAATGGCCTACCCGGGATATGGAGGAGGGTTCGGAAATTTTAGCAGTCAAATGCCAGGAAAGCAGATGCCAATGGGATACCCACCGCCTGGAACAGGTGCAAGCATGCTCCCTGGTGGATACCCTGGATACCCAGCATATTTACATAGCTATTCCTCAGGTGGTGACCCCATGTGGACTTACTTCACTGCTATTGCTGGACAGGATGATGAAGTGGATGCTGAAGAACTTCAGCTATGTTTGACGCAGTCTGGAATTAGTGGAACTTATTCTCCCTTCAGTTTGGAAACCTGCAGAATTATGATTGCCATGTTGGATAGAGATTACACAGGAAAAATGGGATTTAATGAATTCAAAGAGCTTTGGGCTGCTCTTAATGCCTGGAAGCAAAACTTCATGACTATTGATCGCGACCGAAGCGGCACAGTAGACCATCATGAATTGGGTCACGCCATTGCTCTTATGGGTTATAGATTGAGTCCTCAGGCATTAACTGCAATTGTTAAACGTTATAGCAAGAACGGCAGAATCTTCTTTGATGATTATGTTGCTTGCTGTGTAAAGCTTCAAGCATTGACAGATTTCTTTAGGAGAAGAGACCACCTACAGTAAGGGTTTGTGAATTTCATGTATGATGATTTTTTTGCAGGGCACTATGGCAATATGAATGTCTAGAATTCAAAAGCTGAAGAAATAACTGTGAATTCTTCTGTTTGGAAGAAATGAAGTGGACTGTTTAAATTAAAACTATTGGGGATTTTCCATGTTTTTCCTGCCTATTATACACTGCTTCCCATTCTATGTGCTTTCACTTTGCCACGTAGTTCAGAGCAATAAAAGATTTTTTTTCTTTAATTTGGGATATTACTGCTTTTGGAAAGTTGTCATTTTACAAATATCTGCATATTGTCATAAAATATCAGTATATGATTAATTGATATGAGTACTTTTTAGCTTTAATTATTAACAGTGTAAACCAGAGGAATGTACTTAAAAGATCGATTTTTATAAGAAGCAACATGATGAAAGCCTAGATAAAACTAATTTATATTTACCTGAAGGTTACACATTATCCTTTTAAATTGTTTGGTTGTTGGTGTTTGAGGGTCAGTTAGAAATGAAAGCCTGGATTTTGTGCCATGTTTGTATATTATGGTTTGTTCCTTGATCACATAATCAGCGATCAGAAACTTATTGTTCTCTGAAAAAAATGCAGTTCTCAAAAGTTTGTCCTTAGTTGAATCTGTAGTGAAGTGAGACTACAGGAGGCATTATTTTTCCTTTTTTTTTTTTTGTAATTATGTATTTTTCTTCAGTATGTTTTATTGTCTTCGCTGAAAAAAATCTTTTAATAATAATAGCTTTTCAGTCTGCATTTTATTTCATTAGTAAAGACATAGTTAAAATGGCATCTTTCTCTAAATTTAGATTTTATAGAAATAACATTTTTGATTTAACATTTAAATTTGTTACTTTTGTGTTGTTTATATGTAATCTCAAGTGTTTACAAAGTTAAAAATTAAGTAATCAACCATTCTACTTAAATGTTCAGAAATTTTGCATTTGAATTATTTGACAGTGTTAGCTGGTGGCTTTGGCATTAGTAAAGCAATAACCATTTTGAATGAATTTGTGTAATGTGGGATGTTGAGCATGGTAGGCCCCACAGCAACATTTCTGAGTCAAAATGCAGAGTCAAATCATCAGGTCCTTATTGTTTTGAGGCCCCTGCTAGATGTTGAAGATTTTTTTTTTTTTTGAGATACAGTCTCACTTTGTCTCCCTTTGTAGAATCTCCTTCAGCCTCCCAAGTAGGTGGACTACAGACCCCCGCCACAATGCCCAGTTAGTTGTTTTTTTTAGGCCCCAGGGTCTGGGTGTATTCAAACCAACCTGCCCTGAAGCATGTTGCTGGCGCCCTAACCACTGAGCTACTGGCACCCGAATTTACCTTCTTCCTTAGAAATTACTCCAAGGTTTTCTTAATGCAGTTTAATAAACCATATATTTCTTACATTTCAACTGAATATCTTCCAGCCTAAAAACGAATGACATAATTTTACTGTGACTAGTGACCACGTTAACACAGGGTTTTTTTTTTTTTTTTTTAAGTAATCCTGTATTTCTTTCTTTTTTTGCAGGGTTTTTTTTTTTTTTTTTTAAGAAATCCTGTATTTCTTTTCTTTTCTTTTTCTTTCTTTTCTTTTTTTTTTTAGCCAGATTTTCACTTTGTCACCCTCAGTAGAGTGCTGTGATGTCACACCTCACAGCAACCTCAAACTCTTTGGGCTTAAGTGATTTTCTTGCCTCAGTCTCCCAAGTAGCTGGGACTATGGTGTAAAATCCTGAATTTCTTGATGGAGGACAGATGGCAGTATCTTGAAGAAAACATTTTATAAACTTACGGAATTTTAAATCAGCTTTCACTTTAAAAAATTTCCGAAAAGAAAGTAATATATATTCATTTTGGCATTTTAAATTGATAGATTTAAAATTTAAAATTATTTGATAATCTTAAATAACTTCTTGTCAAATTCACTTGGTGAGTTTTCTAAGAATGTGTGAATAAATAATATTATTTTGTCCTCTGACTGGATTTTTTTTCATGAATATATATTTTGATAATTTGAGAAAACATTAACTGAGCTGTTTACAAAACCAGAATTCTATTAATAATTAGAAGTAGTGTAGGCAAAAGCAAATGCAAACAAACACACTGTCATTCTTGTCAAATAATGGTGATAATGTGACTCAGCAACTTGGAATCTTAACATCCAGAGTTCAGGTGATCGAGCTACTGAACTACTCTGAGGTCAATTATGATAATTTCCCCTACTTGGCGGCTGACAGTTGAGGTAAAACTTTAAAAATTACAAATGATATTATTCATATGTTTCTGCCAGATGATATTTGGTATTAAGAGTTTTTTTCACACTTCTCTAAATCATTTGTTTTTGAAGATGTTCCTATAGGAGGCCTATCGAGAAGGGAGTTTCCATGGCCAAACATATTTAGAAATTTTCAATTTCTTCAGTAAGCTTGATAATGTGTGTTAGTATGTGAAAGCCCAAGGTTCATAAAATCATGTTTAATTTTATTTGACCCAGTGTTCTCCAAACTTTTTGACCACAAAACCCCTTTTTCCTAGCAAAACTTGCATTTCTTGCTGAACCAACTTAATTGTCAGGCAATTTTTTGTTAGTTTATGTTAAATAGGCTATGCCTATTAGGCACAGAGAATATTTTGCCAGGATTTTTATACTGAAGCACCGTTTGTCTTTTTGACGCTTTAAAATTGATGCAGACAGACATTTGTAAAGTAAAGATTGAATAGTTTTATGATGACTATGACTGAAATATGAATATAGTGTCGTAGTTTGTGTTGGTTAATTCATTCCCCAGTTTTCTTACAATGTTGTAATTTATTGAATAATGTATACTTGTAATGTGTAAGTGCTTTTATTTACACAGTAAACATGTTTCCATGTCATTTTGAGAATTTTTTTTTTTATAACATCAGTATAATGTGTCCAGGAACTGTAAGAGGGCTGTTAAGTTGACAGAAATGAAGGCTATTTGTTTTCTTGTCCCACTCCGCATTAAAGCTGAATCAGCAGTTTTGGTCTGATGTTAGTATATTTGCCCAGATAAAGTGCTTGTGGTCTTTTTTTTTTTTTTTTTTTCCTGGTATGACAGAATTTATTCACAGAAAAGAATAAAGGCTCCTACTAGAGGGAGAGAATTCCAGTCTTTCCCCATCTCCTCCTTTAGGCCTTTAGTCTCAGGGTATATATAGGTGTATGGGTTCCTTGGCCAGGAAACGAATGAATACAGTCCCTTCCACCAGGGGCAAGGTGAATGAATGTATCAATGAATGGATACAGTCCT
>CAUYON010033292.1:0-44485 GCA_963573935.1 Arctocebus calabarensis | reverse complement strand
ACACCTACGGTGCATCTTAGCAGGGTACTGGGGAAACTTATTAAATGTAGAGTATCAATGTCTTTATATAGTGATCAAGAAAATGCCATGAAGGCTATCTGTAAAAGTACGATGAAAACATTTCTGAATGTATATGAATCACGCCGTATGATTGCACCAATGTACAGATTTATGATTCAATAAAATTATAAAAAAAAAAAAAAAAGAAAGAAAATGCCACGAAGGCTATGTTAAACAGTTTGATGAAAATATTTCAGATTGTATATGAAGTCAGCACATTGTGCCCCATGATTGCACTAATGTATACAATTATGATTTAATAAAAAGAAAAAAAAAAAAGAATATCCTCAGGTTGCAATCCTAAGGTTACAATTGGCATGTACTTGTTTATCTTGAAAGGTTCAGGGCAGTGGTTCTCAATCTTCCTAATGCCACAATGTATTTTCATTGTTACAAAGGGGTCACAACCCACAGGTTATGAACCACTTGGTTTAGGGGCTGACGGGAATTCCCTTCCAAGCATTCTGTGGGGTGGCCATCTGGGGAGGAAGAAGGCCCTTGTCCTTTGTGGAACCTGGCTTAAACATCACATTACATGTGACACAGAGTTGTGAAGTTACAGCTATTCCTTCAGCGAAAGGATGACAGTGGTGTAACTCAGCACCCAATCTTACCCGTTCCTTTTGTGTGATGAGTTGGGGGTCCTGAGACTTTATTTTTCCTTTACAACACAAAACATAAAATTGACCAACTATTCACACTATCGTGCTGCCATCACCACCCACCATCTCCAGAATTCTTCCATCTTCCCCAACTGAAACTCTCAAGAAATGCAGTTTCTGTGGCTGTGTGTGAGGCTCTGGTAACCTGAAAACAGGTGCTTGTGCAGGGCAGCTGAAAGCTCTCATTCATTCCTTCATGTGCTCATTCATTCTCTCAGGGGGAGTGGTGTTGATACTAGTGTGTATTCATGTAGGTTGGCGTGAACTTCAAGGAAGTTTTGAATAACTGAAGGAAATTCTTTCAGCTAACAAATAGCCCCTGTGCATGTTTTACCACAAAAATTTAAAAATTATTCAGAATGAATTGCCAAAGGTGATGATCTGTGGGTCTGAGTTTCCAAGTAGTCTCTGGACTCCTGCTGTCACTTAAACCCATGCAGGAGTTTTCAGGAAGGAAAAGAGTTTTGACAAATTGCATTGACTCTACACATAGCTTTTATTTGTTTGTTTATTTTAGTTGTAAAAAAGAGAAGAATAAGAGTTTACACAACAGGTTCTCAGGTAACTCCTTAAGTTCACAGGTGGCCAGGGGCACAGGTGGCGGATGGGCCACCCTGCCACCCTGGAGGATTAGCTGTCACTGCCTATAATCTTGGCATGACCCACTCTTTCGGGAACACTGCCTGATCGGTGATTTCTCAGCTCTTTCAACCCAGTGAAGGGTGTTAACCCGAGGCTGGCTAAAAGCTGGGTTGCCATGGCAATGGGCAGCCCAGGGGCCCTGCTTCTCCTGCAGAGCCCTCCCTGGCCAGCTCAGTAAAGTGGAGGGAGGGACAACGGAAAGCACCCTTCCCTGTCATTGGCATTCAATTCCCCTGAACCAACTGCACGGAACTGGGGTTTCTTCATGAGCATTTGGCAAGGGAAATGCTGATGATGGTGACAGGAGATGGAGTTAGTTCCACAAGGAGTTAGTTCATCATCTGCCTTAATGATTCTAAAGGGACCTATGACATTCCCTATCAGACCAAAAGGAGTTTAGATGTACTTGTGGGCAGCTGCTATATAAGGATAAGGCATGGCTGCTCAGTGGGAGTCCCCGACATTCTGCTGCCTTCCTGCATGAAAAGCTGTAAAGCCGACCAGTCCAGGCCTGTCCCAGAGGCCATGGGGAAGAGGGTACTGGAGGGAAGCAGACAGGTGCCAGAGTTGCAGAGCAGCCCAGCAAATTCCTGGGGCTTCTGGACGTGGCGGACAGTTTCCGAAAACATTCGCTTTAGGTTTGATGTGGTGGGTCTGCAACCCCGCGTGTGGTTAAGCCAGCAGAGCTGGTCCCTGCCTGGGCACCCTCCCTGCTGTGGGCTCCCAGCTGCTTCTTCTCTTTTGAAATTCTCCCCAAGAGAATTTCCATGAAGCAGACCCTGTCGCACCACTCTGGAGAAGAAGAGACTGAGGCTCAGAGAGCCTGGGTCACTCACAGGCAGTGACGCCAGCGTTTGAGTCCAAGGCCCTGAGTCTGTCCTCGGTACCCCACTTAGTTCTGGCCTTACAGTCCAGTGACAAGTCTGTGGTCAATGCGGTGGTCTGCACCCTCCCCGCTGCACCCTGGTATAGACCTGGAAGGAAGAAGGAGCCAAGGGAAGGTCTGCTCTCTCAGGAGAGGCCCCACCTGGACTGGTCTCCAGGCTCCAGAGGCCACCCGTTCTCCTCCCACTGTCACCTCCCTGTCCCACTGCCGGTTGATTGCCGGCACACTCGCATTTGGGTTCTTGATGAACTAACAACTCCTGTAACCCATGGCTTAGGTGAAGCATGTCCTGCTTCCAGGGCAAGACTGAGGCTGCTCAGGGAAGGACTCTGCCTCATGTTCATCTTGCAACCCCAATTCTCCCCGAGGCCATTCATTTGGACAGGGCTGGAGCAGAAAGAACTTTTCCTAATGCCCCGTGTCTGTGACTAGAGGCAGATGAGGGCACGGCAGTTCCCTCCCCTCACCCTGGCACACAGAGCTGGAGGCCTATGCCCTGTCCTCAGCACCGTGGGGTGTCCACAGCACTTTACAACAGAGCTGTGGTGAAGATCAAATGGGCCCCATGCAAGAGCGAAAAACTCTTTCATTAAAAATATAAACATCTAACAAGTAGGTAAAAAAAGTGAGTTCAAACCCACTCCAAGTGGAAAAGAGGGAAATTTCCCTCGCCACAGGGCACAGGGCCTGACACACAGTGAGCTCTCAGTAGGTGCTGGGTGCATTCTGTTCCTCCCAAATGACAGATGCCAGGAGAATCTCAGTGAGAGCACAAGAGAGGAAGAAGGGAAGGATGGACAAAGCAGAGAAGAGGAAAAAACAGCATGAAGAAGACAAAGCAATTCCCCTTTAGGATCGGGGAAGCTAGAGGGGACTGGTCAATGAAGAAGTCGCCTTGGATTGTCCCAAGCTCATGGGGCAGTGGAAAGGAGAAGGCCTAGGTGTGTGTACATTCTAGATCTCTGCAGCATTAACTGAGTCACTAAACCTCTCTGGGCTTTTTATTTTCTTTCTCTTTGAAAATAATAATGCCTACCCTGTATGTCCCATAAAGCTGTTCCGAAATGGCTCTTTAAAATGTTCATGAAACAAGTTGATGAAGAATTATAATATGGTCTGTTGTTGCGAGGGCAAGAAATTGTATGCTTTCTGAATGATAGCTTGGCCAAATACACCAAGGCATGGGAACGTAGGTCTCCTTTGCTCTGGCTGACCACGTCTGAGAACCTCTTCTAAGAAACAATCAGATAGCATTATAGGAATCTGCAGTAACATACCCCCAACAGAAATGTTATTGCATGCATGTAATTAACTAGTAAGCAACTTTTAATGTAAGTGGTTATTGAAAGGGGAAAAATTCTCAACATAATGAGTGAAAAAAGACTTAAAATAGGGTGTTGCCTGTGGCTCAGTGGGTAGAGTGCCAGCCCCATATACAGAGGGTGGCAGGTTCAAACCTAGCCCCAGACAGCTAAAACAGCAGTGGCAACTGCAACAAAAAAATAGCCGGGCATTGTGGTGGGTGCCTGTAGTCCCAGCTACTTGGGAGGTTGAGGCAAGAGAATCACCTGAGCCCAAGAGTTAGAGATTGCTGTGAGCTGTGACACTATAACACTCTACTGAGGGTGACAGAGTAAGATTCTATCTCAAAAAAAAAAAAAAAGACTTAAAATAATAATTTTATGTTTTTAAGACTAATCCTAGAAGAATAAAACTGAAAATGCTAGTATTCCTGTAGATGTTGAGATATGTGATCCTATAAGTTTTATCTTTTGCAGTGAACACATGTCTTTATTTGCGTAGAAATGTATACAGCAGTATCTCTACAATACACACTAAGTCATCAGAGCAGATGGCACCAATGCAGGGCACTGGTCTCATAAGCACCTCCTCTGACGTCCTCCCGTGGCATCGAGCTCCTTCCTCTCATGGCAGCACCCCACTCCCGGCAGCTTCTTTTCTTCCCTCTGAACTTTGTCACTGTCCTGTTCAGAGACTCCCTGCTCCATCTCCTTGTTGCTCTGGTGTTTCTGCAGCTCTGCCTGTCCTCAGGCTTCCAGATGCAGCTCTCACAGCCTCAGGTTGCACCCAACCTCCCCTCTCTCCACACTTCAGCCAACCCCAAGTCCCCTGACTGGTTCCATCCTTGTAACTCATCTGTGCAGCCACAGAGAGCTTAGCCTCACTGTCTAGTTTTAGAGGGGAGTCAGAGTCACATAGCAGTGCCCGGGTCCCAAAGCCTGGGCATGAAATGGACATCAGTCTACATCCCACCCCACTGCCCCCTCAGCCTCCTTCTGCTGTCTTCCCTACTGACTCTTCTGTTACCCTGTTGCTTCCTCCCAAATCTGTCTTCTCCTCAGGCATCCATTATCCCTTCTCCCCACTCTGGTGCTAATAATGGTTCTGTTCTTTCACCATCCGTTGTTAAAAAACCAACAGTCTGCCCCATCACTGGGTCCACTGTGATCTGTTTTTACTCTCCAGTGACCCATTGAAGCCAGTCTCCCTAGGCCGTTAATAAGGCACAGATTTTAATGAATGTCCCTCAAGTGTAGGTCTCTGCACTGTGGGGAGCTCTGATGACATTCATTACTGAGAGTACCAGGAAGTCCTGTTGGAGAGAGACCTGCTGGACTGTGGCACCCTCTGCATTTCCTGGCCAGCCTTGTCTGCAGAGCACATACAGCAAGTGGGACACACAGCTGCCAGCATGGGGATGCGACAGGTCCTCAGAGCCCAGCTGGAAAATAGATCACCAGCTGTACCCCGGCCCATCTGCCAGCCCAGCCCTGCCCAGAGCTCCTCCTACTTGAGTGTCTTCCTCAGGGGGCTGCCCAGTGAGGTACTTTCCCTCCCTCAAGACTCAGCCATGCTCTTCAGGAGGCTGTGCAGGCCTGTCTCCTGAGAGACATCCTATCCTCAAACCCTTTGGGTGAGTCTTAGACCAAACACAGGGATGTCCTTGGCAATGACCTCGCTCCTGCCCTGACCCTGGCTGGCCAGTGGGGATACACAAGAAACCAGTGGCTCCCCTTTGTGCCCAGCCATTCCTGAGTGCATGGGGGAGGAAGAAGGAAACTGAAGATGACCTAAACATTTGGAGAAGAAAGCCAATGCTGTGGAAGGTGGCAGGTAACCCTACTTCCCTCTCCCTGAGGGCCTCCCTAGAAACTCACCCACTCCCTGTGTGACCCTTTCCTTGGGAGTGCACATTCCGTCCTTGGACACATTGCTCTGGGAAGTGGGTGTCTGTGTGGGTCTCACAGAAGTGCTGGTGTGGCTGTGGCCATGTGGCTTTCGGGGACCACTGAAACAGGGAGGCTTGTCGTGTACATGACTCCTGACTTGCATCCCCCCTTTGGAAGAGAGGCTTCATTCTACTGGGGGGTGGAGTGTCATGCAGATGGCCAGTCTGGGGCTTCCGAACAGATGAGCAAAGGTGGCTGGGCTCTTGGCCTATAGGTCTTCAGAGCACTGGGAAAAATCACATAGATACCATGATATCAAAGGCACAGAAAAATCAAAGCAACTCTTGGTATTTCTTTGGTGCAGAGATTTTCAAGGTGAGCTTCCCGCAGTCCTTTAGCACACCCTGTAGCTGTTCTGCCCCAGGAGATGTCAGTCGCTGGATTGCCTGGGGATGTCTCCTTGCACACAACTAGTGACCCTGGTTCACCCTAGCCGGAGCCAGGAACCCAGAGCTTGCTCTGGCAGTGGGAGTTGGGGCAGTGGGTGAGCAGGGTGGGGAATAGTGGGGCTGGAGGCTGAGGGTGGGGTGAGCAGGGGGTGGGGGGATAGTGGGGCTGGAGGCTGAGGGTGGGGGTTAGCAGGGGGTGGGAGGATAGAGGGGCTGGAGGCTGAGGATGGGGGTGAGCAGGGGGTGGGGGGATAGTGGGGCTGGAGGTTGGGGGTGGGGGTGAGCAGGGGGAGGCTGGACATTCAGCCTCCACAGAGTCTATGTCTTCCATTCAGACATTTTTTGCTATGAGAACGTGCTGTTTTCTTTTTCTTAACAAATATATATTAGGCACCTCCTGAATACCAAACACATTCTGGGTGCTGGGTGCATAGTTATGAAGAAGCAGAAATGCTGTCCTTGTGGGGCTTATTTTCTACTGCAGGAGGACACAGTACACGGTCCACAGGTGGGGACAGTGCGGTGTGTCTAAGAAACAGCAGGGAGGGTAAGATTGGGAGAGGAGGGCATCTCCACAGAGATCCACGCTTTGCCAAGGCCTCGGACCCACACCTCAGAGGCCAGCAGCCCTTCCTTCATGTCCCTGGGCTGCAAACCACCTTGCACTCTGACCACTGTGGCCACTGCCTTGGAGGGGCTTTGTTGGGGCCATCGCACTTTAAGGGCAGGACAGGTACAGACTTCCTTCACTGGGATGTGAGGGCACATGGGAGACCCCACAGGGCTGGCAGGAGAAGGCTCCCTCCAGAGAGAGGCTCTGGCCAGGGCTTGGCAGGATGTGAGGAAGAGGGTCCAGGCCAGTCCTCTGGAGCCCCTAGAAAGGCCAACATCATTTTGTTAAACCCTCAATAATCTGTAGCTGGACCACCCTTGGGAGGGAAGTGGGGATAGAAGGACAGCCTGCAAAATTAAGTCCTCATTTTGCGCACCCTGATGTGTGCTTGCCCTCTCTTCCACACTTAAGTTTGCCATCATCCCTCTCTTTGTAACACACCTGTGCCCAGGACACTTCTCCAAAGCCCACAGACAAGCATTGACTGCTGTGAGAAACAAGCCAGGATCTGTGAGGATGATTTCGTATGCTGTTCATCACCGTTAATGACACACCAAAGCCTCACTCCTAAAAATGGCTTTGTGCATTATTGTGGGTGATTGTCATGCCTCTTTCTGTGTTTGTAGGGGAAACACACTCAGAAGTACCTCTGTCTTATGTGTGACAATGTCCTAAATGTGAAAACTCAGAGAGAGTGTGTGTGTGTGGTGTGTGTATTTATGTGTGATGTGTGTGCTGTGTACTGTGAGTGCATGTGAGTGTGGTGTGTGCTGTGTGCTGTGTGCTGGGTGCTGCGTGGTGTTTCACATTCGCTGGGGTCAGGGAAACCAAGTGGGAGACATTCTGACATTTCCAAATGGCAGCAATGATTTGCTTATTTGGTTTCTTTCAACATTTAGAAAAAGAAAGAAAAACCACAGTCTGAAGGCAGTTGGACAGAAATAATTGAATGTGAGCAGACTGGTTTGGAAGCATTTCATTTCTCTATCCTGTAAATCCTTGTACTATTTTAAGTGAATGTCTATTGTTTTACTTTCTCTTTCTCTTGGACTGGAAGACAGAATGTTCTTTTTGAGTGGCCATTTCAAAGCCAACTAAACATGTAAGTGTAGAATGAAGAGATGGGAAGTTTGAATGGCTGAAAGAAGACTGGGATTAATCCAAGCAGTGACTCAACCCACAGGGGAACTGTAGTTATCTGAAATCACCAATGAACACTTGATCTCCAGTTTCCACTCAAAGGAAGCATCTTCCCCACACACTCAGCCCGTCCGTTCTGATTTCCTCTGGCTTCAGGGCTGCCCTGTGTTCTGTGGGCCTCACTTAGCCCAGGGCTGGGCCCTGTCTGGCACGGTTTGGCCTTGGCCCCACAGGCATCAGTGGATCAGTGTAGGAAGGCTGTTCTAAGGTCATCCTGTTTATAAGAACAGTGGCTCAGTGTCAGCCCTTTCCTTTTTTCTTGTATCCCTCTAATTTGAATGACCTATGAAGGAAATAGCCTGCAAACATGCAGACGCTGCCGGACAGTCCTGGTGAAACCTCCTAAATGGTGTGTTAGCAGGTGATGTGTGCTCCTTTATAGCTAGATGTAAACACCAGCGAAGGACAAAAGTAAAAACTTGCTTATCTTACCTCTATATAGGCACAGAAGTATGGAGAATCCTCAAAGAGCTAAAAGTGGACTTTCCATTTGATCCCTCAATCCCATTACTAGGTATCTACCCAAAAGAAAAAAAAAATCATTTTTTAAACACAAGGACATTTGCACCAGAATGTTTATCGCAGTTCAATTCATAATTCCTAAGATGGTAAGCAACCCAGGTGCCAATCAACCTAGGAATGGATTAACTCCATGATACATGTATACCATGGAGTACTATTCAGCCACACAGAAAGATGGAGACTTTACATCTTTTGTGTTTACCTGGATGAACCTCTTGGAGGGCACAGCCTTTACCTGTGCAATGGAGTCCCTTTCTAAACACATTCTTCTTAGTAAAATGCCACAAGAATAGGAAAGCAAGTATCCACGTACTCAATACTAATGTGAAATCAATATCTAAATAACTACATGCCCACACAAAAGAAAAACACAAGTGTAGTCTAGCAAGGGGGAGGGGGCAGGTGATTGGCGGGATTTCACACCTACTGTGCACACTGTGAGGGTGTTCAGAACACCCCTAGGTGCGTGTCAACAACATGGGGACTCCAATGTGCAGCCCTGCCCTCTGTGTCCACGCCATAGGCTGGGGCCTTTGTGTCTGCTCCTCAAGGGGGGGTTCACCTGTAGGAAGAATTAGAGGGAGATTCTGAAATACAAATGACCTTTTTATTGAAAAATAGTGGGGAGAAAATACAGAAATTGAACAAAGAGGAGTCTCACTGTATCTTTTTTTTTTTGGTTTGAGACAGAGCCTCAGGCTGTCACCCTGGGTAGAGTGCCATGGCATCCCAGCTCACAGCTCACAGCAACCTCCAATTCCTGGACTCAAGCAAGTCTCTTGCCTCTGCCTCCCAAGTAGCTGGGACTACAGGCACTCGCCACAACACCTGGCTATTTTTTGGTTGCAGCTGTCATTGTTGTTTGGCGGGCTTGGGCTGGATTCGATCCCGCCAGCTCAGGTATACATGACTGGTGCCTCACCAGGACATTTTTGAAATCTTAGACTGTGAGTTCCCGGAGGACAAGTTTGTATCTCTAGTATCCAGAAGAATGCCTGGATCTTGGAGGGTGCAGCCTTCACCTCTGCAATGGAGACCCTCTCTCCACCCAGGTTTTCATGTTCTGTCCCCCTAAGTGTGAACCAGGTCAGTTAATTTAATACCTCTTGGGTGCCCCAGTAAAGACCACTGGTTTCTACTCTTACGGGGAAACAGAGTTGAGCTCACCATGGCACTCATGCTTGAGGTGACATGAGCCATTCACTTGTGGGTGATTCTTCCCTTCCTCAGGACTTGCTCCCAGGGTCAGATCCCTCCTGGGGTTTACAACCCAGAGGAGGAGACATTTAAACAGGGGACCAAACACAAAGAAACAGAAACGGCTGCTGTGGTGAATGTTGTCAAGGAAGGGCACACCTGTCAGGTTTCCCTGCTCAGACAACCAAGACTCTCTAGTGAGTGAAGAAAGTTGTTCAAGGATTTTAGAAAACCCAGATCAAGGGGCCACCAAGGTCAGTGGCAAGCTGCAGAGGAACTGGATGAGCCCCTGCTGGGCAGTCTGCACACAGCCACTGGGATCCTGGGTGCTGGACCCCTCTCAGTTGCTCTGCCCACCTGGGGAGTTGGTGGGGCCTCCCCTCTGCCTCGGAGCTGCCAGGGATGACAGAGGGGTGTCTGAGTCTGCTCTGGGCTGCTGTAACAACATCACACACTAGGTAAGTGATGAAGAGCAGAAATGTATTCCTTTACAGGTCTGCAGTCTGGGAAGTTAAGATCAAGGAAGCAGTAGCGTCTATCTCTGGTTCTGAGATGGCCCCTCATTGCTGCGTCCTCTGGAGAAAAGGAAGAAATGTTGTATGATGGAGGAGGAGAGGAATGAGGGTGCACACGCTCCAGAAAGCCCTTTCTGTAGTGGCATGGCCTGAGGACACCCATTACCACCCCCGCCTGCCCACGCCCTTGCATTGGGGATTAAGTTCCCAGCACAGAGTCTTGGAGGGGACATATTCAAACCATAGCAGGAAGGTATTTACCACCACAGAAAGACGTGAAAAAGGCTGGCTGTGTCCATCAGGGTCGGGGAAGGGAGCAGCTTACGGAGAGCCCGCCGGTCCTCACAGCCTCTTCCCCCACTGTCCCCATCCTCCCCTTCCTGCAGTAGGGAAGGGGAGTGCAGCAAAGCCTCCCTGAGGTGCGCAGGTGAGTGTGGGAGGATGAGCAGCGCCGCTCAGCCTCCCTCCTGGCACATCAGAGTTTTAGTCTGCGCTCCAGGAGAGAGGCTGGCATGCTGTGATCTGAGGGGGTAGGGGGACAGAGTGGGACATGATCAGGTTTTCCCTCTGTGTTCAGTGCACTCCAGGGACAGAGGCAGCAGGGGATGGGGACTATGCTGGAGTGGCAGAGCCTCAGGGGTGGGGGGCCTGCTTTGTTTCATGCCCCTGTCCCAGATGGCTCTGAACCGTTTTCTGGGCATGATGGAATCCTGTGGACGGAAGTCTGGGGTGGGGGTGAGGGCACAGGCTGTGGGGTCCACAGACATGGGCAGACGGGCACAGAGACAGGAGCAGCACAGGTTGCCTGGCTCTGGTATGTGGACAGTGAGTCGGGGCAGCAGCCATGAATGTGATGAGTTTCAGTTGTTGTGCCCTGAACACTAGACTCCTCAAAGCAATGCAGTTGGCAGGTGGGGAGGTCACAGCGTGGAGCCCTGGTGAGCAGGTAGAGTGCCCCTGGACACAGCAAGCTGTCTGGTCCTTTGTGCTAAGGGAGGTCATAGCACAAAGATGACCACGGATGGAGCAGAAGGAAGGCCCTCTCTGTGTGCCCAGTCTGCCCAGCTCTGGAACCGTGGGACTTAGATTCCTGGGGTTTAGAAACTCCCTACTTTATGGCATTTTGCTGTAGCAGCCTGAGTGGCAAAGGCCTAGTTAAATGAGGTAGGGCATGATTCCATATGGTGGATTCTGAATTTTAGGGGTCAGGCATGTTTGCTAACACACCCGTACACTGTTTCTAAGACACACACATGCAAGTATTTGGGAATTATAAACGTGCTCTCTGTGGCAGAGAGACCACACTCTCCACAGCATGGGGTGCCACTGGTGGGCGGTCTCACCTCTCTGGGCTGCTACACCCCACTCTGGAGGACGCTGCCCTGCCCTCCTTGGCATTGTCAAGATAGACAGGAGAGGTCCTCTTTGGACTCCCCAGAAAAGGAGCAGAGTCTGAATTTGTCTCTCTGATCCCCAGGCTGGCCAATGAAGGAAGAACAAACAGACTCAAATGGTAAGGAGTGGCCACAGAGGACAGGGCAGCGACCTCGCCAATGGCCAAGTGGGACCCCTGAGAGGCTATCAGCAGGAGGGCCTTCCAGCCTGACCTCCCCCTACCCGCCAGTGCTTGTTTCGCAAGCTGGGCTTCCGTCTGGCTCTTGTTGAGCAGGGGTCTCCCTGGCTGTGCCCCCACCGTGCACACCTGATGCCTGCAGCTGCTCTGTGCCCACCACACCACCACCTGGCTCACAACTGTTCTGGGTCGTCTCACACCCCGCTCGCCTGCACGTTGGGGCATCTGAAGCTGACACTCATGTCAAGTGGGCATTTCCCTTTTTCTGGTTTCACTGGTTTTAAGCTCAAAGAAGCATTTGGTGTGATCACTGGACCAGGGTAGGAGAGTCACACACAAGCCGGGAAAGCAGGCAGATCCTGACAGCCATGCCCCAAGCCCTGGAGATCTATCTGGCTAGGGGATGAGGGCGCACTTCACCTCTGCCTTCTGAAGATTCACTGAGAATCAATGGACAAAGACAAAACACATGGAAAATTTATTTTAACATGCAGGGCACAGGAGAATGACTACACAGCTACCCAGGATGTTCCCGGGCTCATGCTGTCTCCCAGACTGACAGGGAAATGGGGCAAAGGATAGGTCTGGTGCTCAGACCGTGTCTCACAGGAACAGTGGTGGTCTTATCGTGCAGGTGAGGCCTCCCAGGTGACTCACAGGAACAGAGGAGGTTTCATCACTCAGGTGTGGTCTCCCAGGTTTTCTCCTGGAGCTGCCCCTGAGAAGAGAGGAATAGTTTGTCTGGGCTGGTGAGGATACCCAGCCTCTTCTCTGGGGGTTGTAAGTTGATCTTTCCTGGCTATTTGGTGAATCCCTAGGGAAGGTGCTTAAGATGATTACATTGTTTTGAAAGACGCTTTCTTGGTAACGTAAGGAAACTCCGGGGAAATCCTTCCCTGAATTTGGTTTTGGAAGTGGGGAAGGAGGCAAGATTAGAGGGACCCTGATCTGAGGCAGCTTCTAAGGCTTCTCGCATGTCAGAGTGTCAGTCTTAGGGTATCACTCTCTGAGCCCCAAGGCCGTCTGGGAGGATATTCCAGCTCTGCTTCAAAATAACACCCCGAATTGCAGAACTTCTGACTCAGACCAGCATGTGGCTATGCTTTCTGTGTGTAGTGAAGCCGCGTGAGCAGCTGCTGCCCCACTGTGTGCTCGTCTCAGGTGTTCCCATAGAGCAGCACAGGATTGAAGTCCTGGGGCCTGATGGCCAGTGTATTTCTCTCAGAATAAAGGATTTTTTTTTTTTTTTTTTACAGAGAGTCAGCAGGTTGAGGTGAGAAAGTGGTATCTGCCAAGTTTGGCAGCTAGGTCATTTCAAATTAGAATTTCAGATCTGGGCTTCACTTGTGTTTCCTTGGAAATTTCCATTGTGTTTCCTGGACATTTACTGGGCCCACTGGTCAGCGTGGGGGAAATAGTGCATATGTTTTATTTTCTGATTCTCCTTTTCAGCTGAGACTGAATGCCACTAATGGGAGATTATCAGAAATACCTTGCAGGGTGAGCTTGTCCTTGACGTAATGAGGAAAATAAAACTCTGGTGTGAATTATCCCACTGGAATGTGACCGAATGTGACCAAATAGTGTGAATGGTGATTCACATTCTAATTACAGTCTGTAAACGTTGGCATCATCTTCACCTTTGCTGTGTCTACAATATCTACAGTTTCTCTTACTCTTTCCAGCCTACAGAATACTAATTTTTTCCATTTTTTTGCAAGCAAGTGCAGAAGTGAATTTGCAGTTTTTAAACCCTAAATGGCTCTATTTCCTTTTAAACAAATGCTAAGCTTAATAGGGTCAGATGGAAACACAAATAGCTTAAAATGATGTTTGAGTGAAATGTTTTCAAACTCAGGCTATGAAAACCTAGGTGGAGTTCATATTTATGGACATGTCTGCTGAGGACAGGGTCAGGTTTTACAGTTTAATAGAACGCGTGTACATGAAATTGATCTAGTGTGGAAGTATTACCCAACTATTGTCCTATGAATAATCACTCCGGAAAAACAGGTCAAGGTGGATTATGGTAGATTTCTACCTGAATCTCTTGCAAGTAATTTGGTTTCCATGAATAAGCAGCATCAACTTTAGAATAAAAACCAGGGGTGCAAAAGAATATCACATATGAAGAAAGCCTCACAACAATGAGATTTTTCTTTCTTTTTCTTTGGTGGGTTCACCTGCTGTTCTTTCTGAGAACAGATGTCAAAGCATCAGAATGAACAAAGGTGTGTTATTTGGGGGCTGTTTGCACATTTCTTGCATGCCTGGCTTCAGAGTTTGTTCCATCTGATCATAAAGCTTCCTTCTCTCTCACACAAATAGCTGGCTTACTAGATGGTTAAGTGACAGATGTGCAGTTTCCTTGAAATTCATAAAGCAGGGGCATTAGTTAGGAAAGGAAGACCATACTGCCGGCCATCACAGCATTCCCAGGGAAAAAGCAGGGTCCTGACAGTCTTTGGTCACAACATTTCATCAACCAATCAGTGCATACCCTTGTTGTTTGTCTTTCTTTTTGAAGACACCTGATTTATTATGTAGATATTGGCTCATTAGCGTTCAACTCCAGGCAAACATCACTATAACTCGGGCCTGAATGAAGCTTGTCTAACGTGCATTTTTTCCACTAGGAACATCCCAGCCTTGACCTTGGGAGCACTAATCAACAACATTTCAGCCCTGTGTTTGAGGGCCACATTGCGTGTGTGATGCTGGAGTCCTCAAGACTTAATCTCTTCCCTAAAAGGCTCTACCCCCTGAGAACCCCACAGGGACCCCCATCACTGAAAGCATAGCACCTGCTAACAGCTGATCAGAAGCATCTCCAAGAATATACATTCTGTCCTGTGATGCAATTAATTTAAGGTACTATTTTACTTTGGATGGGGTGGGCTATTTTCATCTCTTTTTCAGATAATCAAATTTCATTTTACTTCTCGTGACTTGAATGGAAGCAGATCCATCCTTTTGTCTATAACACAGCCTCTCTTCCTCATGTTCATGTTTCAAGCTTCAAATCCCTTTGAAGATGAAGAGGACAGACTGTGAAAGTCTTTTGATGGAAGGGATTGGAAGGCTGCATGTCACAGCACTGTGTGGGAGCAGAGATGGCTGCAGCCCTGGACCTCAGCAAGCCACAGACCCTCCCTGTGCCTCAGTTTAGCCACTTGTATGTGGATAGTGATGGTACTGTCAATAAACAAGGAGTCTAGGGTTAGTCAAGGGACATTGTACCCACAGGATCATTGCCCACCCATGAGGGTGCTGTGACCGCAGAGGACACCTCCACCATCCATCAGATCTGTCACATCTCAGAGGCCAGGTGGGGAACAGTTTTCTTGGTGGATGGGAGGATCCAGTGTTATGACCCCAAAGTTGAACAGAAAATGTTCTCAGGCAGCTTTAAAGAGGGTTTGTCTGCATCTGGGGGTAGAAGAGAGTCCTGACTACAGTTTAGTCAAATTATTGGACATTTAAGCCAGATAGGTGAGTGGGGACAGAATTCAGCTAATTTTGTATAAAGGGTCTGTGCCTGCCTTATCCCAGATAAGCCAGGGGAGCATTCGAGAGTCTTACTAAATCACATAGAAAGAGGGGTTCTCTGCAGTTTATAAGCTATTTTTGGGGAGCAAGAGGATGAGTTTGAGTGGGGTGGCCTCCCCAACCAGCACCATTTCCAGGAATACAGGGTTCAGGGAAAAATCCAACTCATCATCGCCCACCTTGAAGGTTGTTCAGAGGATTAAAAATAGACAAAAGCCAACTGTTCATTTGGGGGGTTGTGCTGATAATAGTGACCACTATTATTACTGTCACTGAGCACCAAGGGCACATACAGATGGAGGTTTCAAAGGGAGCAGTGATCAGGGCATAGGAGGTGACCTGCCCAGGGGCTGTGGCAAGGACATCTGTCTAAGCAAGTGCCCGGACAGTGCTGAGACATAGTCAGAATTCACCACCAGTGTTCTGGAAGATGAGCTCTGAGTGGACACCCATGGAGAAGCGCTGCTCATTGGAACATGAGCGATTCCACTGTGTATGTCCAGTGTACCCCTCAGCTGTGGGTGAGCTCTGGGAAGGGAAGCAGAGAGGATAGGCACACCCACAATTTTTATTAACATGCATTTAAAGCATTTGTGTGTTCATTAAACATATGCCTTGAGCTCAAACTGGAGAAGAAAGTGCTGAAAATCCACAACACTGTGTTCTAACAGCATTTCATTTTGAGAGAAATGGACTAAACCCCTAGAATTTAACATCATTCTCAAAGAGAAGACCATGAACGGGGAGGAGGTCTGACTTGGTCACACTAATTTCTTTTGAGCTCTTAGCCCTGAACTTGTCAAAACCTGAGTTTTGAACTAAACAAGAGGCTTTTATCCACTCATTTCTACAGTGATAGTAGGAAAATAATCTGTTCTTCACTTAAACGTGGAAAGCTGATTGCACAAGCAGGTGGTTGCACCACCACAACAGAGGGGCCAGGCCTGGGCCTCACGAGGGAAAGGCTGCTTCTTAGAAATTGGCTTCGTCTCCCCCAAAATGTGGAAATCTGGTAGTTTAAAGCCAGTTCAGCCAGACCATGCACGTGTCACAGCCCCACCCTACTTAGTCCTAGAAAGAGCAATTTCTTCACAGCCTGAAAGGTGTGCTCTGTTATCTGCCCCTCCCCTGATGAAAGTGCTAGGAGAGGAAATACAAATACTCTTTCTGCTAATTAAATGGTGTTTCCACCAAAGATGCTCTGAGGGCTGCTGCCATGGAGCTGCCTCTGTGCTACAGAGCTGTCATTTCCAGGGAACAAAGTGGAGCTGAGGAATTAAGATGCACAGTCTGCAAAAGGTAAAGGCCACAAGGCCACAAGGATTGTGTGGGAGCATGTGTTTGTGCCTCTGTGCTGGGTATGTTTGTGTGTGGTGTGTATGAGATATGCATGTTGGCATATGCAAGCGTAGTGGTGTGTTGTGGTGTGTGCACATGCGCACGGATGCACATGTGTGTATGTGTGGTACTGCGTGTGTGTTTTTGTGTTGGTCACATGTGTGTATATGGAGGGTTGCACGGGGTGTGCATGTTTGTGTGTGTGCGCATGTTTACAGATGCGTGCGTGCACGTGTGTGTGGTGCTGTGTGTGTGTCTGGGCGCATGTGTGGGATCCTGTTCTCATTCAGGCCCTGGGGGACTTCTGAACTGGCCATTGAGGCTCTGTCTGGAGATGGATATGGAAGTGAGATGTCCTCCTATCACAGGGACCATGGCCCCCAGATACAGGCGTATGGGGGGCTCAGCCAGGTCTCCCTCTGCTGTTACCTTGTTACCTCCTCATTTCTGGGGAAGAGTTCAGAGGACTGGGCCAAGGGGACCCTGTAAACCACACAAACACCCGACATTCGCAAGTGCTATTTAATAGCAAACTCTGCAGACCCTCTGCTTGTCCTTTGTAAAAGATTCAGAAGTGGAAACTGACCTTGCTTTTCTACCTGTGAAGTCAGAATTGCATGTGATCCTCCACTTCATTGGATGGTGGTAAAAACATCTCCATCCTAAGGGCCCAGCCACTGCACAATCCTTTCATTAATTGCTGGTGATTAAATTTGAAGCAGAAACCCACTTGAGGCTGATTCATACTTTGTCTCCATTTCTAAAGGGATACTGCTTAGTTGTGGAAACAGACGTTGCTCCATTCACCTGGACTGCAGGCAACTCAGTTACTTCTCAGCTTGGAACATTTTCTGCTTGTGTCCTCTGCCGCTTCCTGTGTCTGACTCTGAGGACCCTCACGCTCCACCTGCTCTGAGTCTCACAAGGTGCAAGGTACTGGTCTGTCATCAGAGGGCACATGAGTGTGCATGACAATAGCACCCCATGACCCCTGCGGTCACCTGCCCAAAATCCAAGCTGCAGCCTCTGCAATTATCGTCCAAGAACAGACAGCAGTTGATTAACAACTGCCAGCTTCCCTGATTTTTGCTCCCATGTCCAACTCAGGACCAAGTGGAGAAAGCACCCACCACACAGGGTGTCCACTCTAGCAAGCAGCTCCCAGAGTCTCCAAGCCAGAGCCGCCTGCCAGGTCACACCTGCAGCTTTCTCTCATGTCACTGTGAAGCTTCTCCTGAAGACACCTCTGCCCACAACACCAGTGGTTGTGGCTGACTCATTTGTCCTGAGTAGGCTTTTGTTTATTTCCATACCTGGTATCTGGGCTCTCGCTGGAGGAGGGAGGCACACGGGGTGAGGGTGGAACGCAGCTCTCTCCCTCTTTCCTTGTTGTCTCTCCCATGCTTTTGGTTTGGAAGGTCTGACAACAGGGGATTTGGCTGCTAAAAATTTGTAGTATAGGAGAATGAACACTATACTTATAAGAACAGTCACTGGTTCTTGAGGGAAATGCTAAGAGCAGGACAATCTCCTGGCTGGCCTAGAGAGGTTTTGCAGGCTGGGGACAAGCCCTCAAGTAACTTAGTGCTCTAATGAAATGAGATCGGTTGCTCACTAGTAAGCAGGTATTGGACCTTGAGCATTTGTGGCACTTCAGGGTGGGGGTCAAGCCCATGGGGAGAAAGAGCAAGTAGCAATCCTTAAGTACTTCCCACACCTGTTATGTATTGTAATAAATAGACACTGCAGAGGTTGCTTGCAGCTCTCCTGAACGTCTGGTGAGCCTCACCTCTTGCAAGCTTGTACTTCCAATCCACATACTGGCTGTTTCCTGCATGCAGCACCAATGACATAGCAGCTCTGACATTGTAGAAAACTATTTGTCAAATAGTAATCCCACTCCCTGGTTACATGTAATAACTCTTGATAATTCTGGTGCAACATGGAGCAGATTTCCGATGTGCATTTTTATTAATATTTCTTATTAATGTATCAAACTGTATTTTACTGTTTGTATTTCCAATTATTTCCAGCCCAAGTGCACAGTGATATTTTTAACACTGAGAAGACCAACTATCCCACACCTAGCAGTAGATGACTGGCCAGAGCTGCTGACTTAGGCTGCACGAGCCTCTGGAATCAGGGACCCTTAGACCCCAGTCCTGGCCTGGCAGCACACTGGGAGGGTGACAACAGCCATGTTCTTACCCTCCAATCCCTCTTCCTATAAGCGTGCATATAAAGTGTGCCTGCCTTGTGTGGTTTTGTGGGCATTAACTGAAAATGGGGTTGATAGATAATAGATATAGCGACAATAGATATTAAGCGCTGCTGTTATTATCTTTGCCACAGTGTAGGCAAAGGTGACTTGCCTGTCCTACCATGCGATGGCCGATGCTTGTCTCTTGTTTTTATTTTCTATGTGATGCAATTTTTTTTAAAACATGGATCTGAGAATCAAAAACATTAAATTGTTTTACAAGTTGTAGAACTTAAATGATTCAGGAACATTTGGCAGTCACTGTTCACCTCTGACACATTCGGGGGTAATGACGTCCTGCTGGGACTCTGGGGCAGGCTCGCCCAGAACCCCCCATCCACCCCTGGGTCTGACCTGCAGATGCGTCCTATGGTGGGCTGCTATGTGCTGTTTGCAGACACAAGGTGCTGGTGTTTTGTGGGATCATTTATCTATGTCTGTGGGGAGCTAAAGAAGCCTCAAAGGTACCCAGGAACATTCTACACTCTGGGTTGACAATGCATTTCCTCAGAAGGTCAGTAGGAGAAAGCAGACCAGAATCCCACAGAACCGCAAAGCTCCAGATTGTCCTCTGTGTTGAGGACACAGCCTGTTCTCTGGGCCTTTCCCTTCACCCTCTACTGTTGATCATGACACTGATCATCGGGATGATGTTTAGACTGTCAGTTTTCTTCACTGAAAGTTAGTTTTTCTCATTTCCCCACCCCCATTTTCATACTACAGTCTTTGCAAGGAAGAGAGGCTACATACATTCTGTGTGCTTGAGGGCAGAGTAGCTGCATAAATTATTATGGATTTTTCTGCACAGATCTGTTTTTTCTCCACCATTAGTTAATTTATTCACAGTTTATATCACTATAGCTCATAGATATTTATTCTAAATATAACTTAACAGTATTTTGCTCCATCTATGGCCCTGAGGAACTCTTCTGGCCAGCTACTGTGTCCCTTTCACAAGCCACCACTGATTTATTTAGCTATTTCCCCTCATTTCCTGGCACCATAAGATGCTCCAGACTCAGCCCGTCTCTTTCTTGCCTGTGCCTAGAATAGCCATTTCTCCAAGGATCCCTGGTTCCCTTCACTGGAAAATGGTGTTAAAGGGCAGGATCTGGGCACTGTGTGTGCTCACTGGTACAATGTGTCACTGATTCTAAGCCCTCTCAGCTCATAGAGCAAGGACACGTACACGTGGACACCGACCCAGGTACGTGCAAACTTCTCTGAACATATCTATGACCATCAGTATCTATACTAAATTAGACATGAAAAAATACCCAGAATAACCCATTCTGACCTGCACGAATCATGCTAGCCTCTTGCCCCTGCTTAAGTAACAGTGAAAAACCTGGCTCCCGTAATTTGCCATCCACCTACTTAATTGTTCTGTGCTGGTATGCAGGTGTGACATTACCAGAACTGTTAACTGGTGCTCCCAAGGGATGTTAACAATGCTCATGTGTAGTTTCTTTTGTGTGAAACTCGTCAGAATCTAAAAGAAAAGAAACACAAATGGAGCTGGGGAAGACCATGAAAGAAGGATTCTTATGCATCTGTACTGACAAGAACTATTTCAAAAGACTGCAAAAACCACACAAAGGCCACACAAGATTACTCAAGATATTCACCTGTGAAGACACCTGGCCAGCAGTTTCCTGACCATCCTCTGACACCACCCTTATTCCTTATAACCAAGGATAATTAGTTCAAAGCAACTATGTGATACTGCTCATTTTTCCTCTAAAAAGGTTTTACTTTACCCCCACTGAACATGCATGTAGGTTACTATGGCATACATATTCCCACTACAATGCCCTACTCCCCCAAAATATTTTCTTTTGGCAAGCCTCTCTCTTTTGGTTAAATAGGTCAGTGTACATATAGGCTAATATTTCTAAAGTGACACCTGTAGGTGTCTTTTCTTCCTTCCCTCTTCACCAAAGTTGTTTCACACATTGGTGACACAGACTGTTTTGAAAATTCTGAGTTCCATCCTGGGATTCCATGATCTCATAAATTATTTTTAAGCTTGTCCAATTAATACTTATTCTCTGTGCTTTAAGGCTTATGAAGCTCTGACAGATGCATAGCATGATGTGTCCCCATCATAGTGTTATGCAGAATAGTTTTACCTTCCTAAAGAGTCCTGTGTTTCAGCTTTTCAATATCCGACCCTAAATTCCTGTCACTTTGGCCTTCTCCAGAAAGTCATATAATTGAAACCATACAGTATGTGGCCTTTTCAGATTTTCTTCTTTCAGTTACCAACAGGCAACTAAAGTTCTTCCGTGATTTTTTTTTTTTTTTTTTTTTTTTGGCTTGATGGCTCATGGCTCACTTATTTTTTTATTCAATATTATTTCATGGTTTAGACAGACCACAGTTCATTTATCCATTCATATATTGCGAGATATTTTAGTTGCTCCAGTTTGGGGTGATTATGAATAAAGCTTTGTGCACAGCTTTTCCTGTGGCCACATATCTTCAAATCATTTGAGTACCGTTGATGGTTGTCATGGGAAGTCTATGTTTCGCTTTGTAAGAAACTGCCTGTTTCACTTTGACTGTTGTATTTTGCGTCCTCATCAGCAACTGCTGTCATCAGTTTTGTGGATTTTGGCCATTTTAATAGGCATGCACAGTTATCTAATTGTCTATTTAATTGTTATTTTAATATAAAATACCTAATGACAAATTCCTGTGAGCACCTTTCTGAAAGTTATTTGCTACTTTGTGGCTCTTCTTCGGTGAAATATCTGTTCAAATATTTTGGTTAATTTTGTGTGTCCACTTGACTAAGCTATGGGTACCTAGACAGCTGGGAAAACTGTTATTTCATCGTGCATATGAAGGTGTATCTGGAAGAGATTAGCATTTGAATTGGTAAAGTGAATAAAGAAAATTGCCCTTCAGAGGAGGATGGGCATCATACCATCCCTTGGGGCTTGAATAAGATAAAACAGTGGAGGAAGGGATGTCTCTAAGCTGGAACATTCCATCTTCTCCTGCCTATGAACATAAGCACTCCTGGTTCTTAGGGCTTGACACATGAGCTGGGCCTTGTGCCAGTGGCTCCCCTTGACAACACTGGGCTACAGCTGCAGATAGCACATCAAGAGCCATCCTAGCCTCCACTATCATGTGAGCCACTGCCTCACAGGACATCTCTTCCCAAATGTCTGTGGATATCCCTTGCCTAATGCATTGGGGGATACTTTTTGTTGCAGAGTTTTAAGAGATTTTTATATGTTTTGGATGAAAATCAAGTTAAGGGATTTTGCTGCAAATATTGTCCCCAAACTGTGGCTCATCATTTCATTTTTAAATAATGTTTTACAACACAAAAGTTTTTTTTTAATAAAGACCTACTTATAATTGTTCCTTTCATGTGTTATGCTTTTCATATTCTATGGTGGCAAAATCTACACCCAAAATATGCCACTGTGGCATACAGATTACTTTGAGCTCATGACACCTGAACAACAGCACTCTGACCTTCCTTTTTCTTCCTAAAAGCAGGAGATAAAGTCCCATACTGGAAGGTGTCCTTCCCATACCAGAAAGGAAAGTAACATTTTTATCACCAGAGACAGGGACTTAGGCTGTAAAATATCCGGGGAAACAAATCTGTCAAACTAACCCTTATGTTCCCAATTTTGTTCCCACCATGCCTGCCCCAGGCCCAAGCCCCCTTTTCTTACCTTGGTTTCATTATTTGCTACTCTTTGTTCAATTTAGTGTGTAAGTGCTCAACTCTAGCTGTTTTTTTTGAGTCATTCTCTTTCTCATGAAGACTCCCATGTACATTTAAAAAAAAAATTTAAATTCTTCTGCCTTCATCCTGTTAATCTATCTCACCCCAGTTCAATTCTTGGGTGCAGCCAGAGACTCAGAGAAGGTAGAGGAGAAATTTTTCCTCCTCTACTTTATGTAATATATTTTTGCCAAATCCATAGTGGCCTAGATTTTCTACATTTTCTTTAGAGCCTTCATAGTTTCACATTTTCATGTAGGTCTGTGATTAATTTTGAGTTGAGTGTTGGTTCTTTCTCCATTCTGTGTTTTGCCCCTGGTGGAAGTCTCATACTGAGTCTTAGAGGCTGTGTTCTGTTGGGCATTAGTATCTTGGAGATGCGAATAATTGCTAAGTGGAAATGAAGTTTTTGTTATCAAGTAGACCCAAAATGTTCAGTTTATCAAGACTAAATACTCTCCCCTCATTTTTAAAAATGTTTGTGGGTATCAGGAGTCTCCAAACCAAGGGTACAGGAGTCGGTGTTCCCAGACTTTCTGATTCCAAGGAAATTGCACCCTAATGTCAGGAAGTGACCTCACATGGCCTTTCCTATCTGGACAACCGATTCTATAGGTAGGAGTGACTCTAGGGAGCCTCTTGTTCAGGAAGCACTTCTGCAGTGTCTCGTGTGTCAGTCTGGGAAAAGCAGTGCTACTCTGCAAGAGTGGATTTCTTTTTCCTTCTTAAACTTTGTATTCTCCCCAACTGAAGGAACCTTTCCCCAACACTGTAATTTTCCTTAAGACCCTCCTTACTTGTACTAGGACTCTGCTCCTTCCCTGTCACTCAGCAGAAACACACCTGTTCCCGTGGCTCCTGGCAAGTCAGTTGCACTCTGTTCTCTTCAAAATTTTTGTTATCCCTCTCACCATTCTTTACCTACTTCATTATATTTTTTGCCAATCTCTAATTACAACCTAGATTATGGAGGTTCTCAACCTGTGGGTTGCAACCCCTTTGGGAGTCAAACGACCCTTTCACAGGGATCGCCTAAGACATCCTGCATATCAGATGTTTACATTACTATTCATAACAATAGCAAAATTACAGTTAAGAAGTAGCAACAAAAATAATTTTTTGGTTGGGGGTTACTACAACATGAGGAACTGTATTAAAGGGTCACAGCATTAGGAAGGTTGAGAACCACTGCCCTAGAGCATCTTTAACTCTTGGTCCTTTGCCCCCTACCGTAATTCCTGTCCCACTCCCTGGGTGATGGCAAGCAGGGACCACCATGTCTGCCAGCATTGATAATCTTCACCTAGTTCTGGCTTTGTGCTTGTGAGTCTGTCTCTCATTCCTCCTTTAGGCCATTATTCGGGAGCTCCATTGGCAAGTTCTTGATTTTCTGGGTACCTGCTAAGTGTTGAAAGTTCCAGTGTTTTTCCAAAGCCTATTTTCTTGTAGACATTTCTGGATAAATAATTCTAGTCCTTTTTTAGTCTTTGCTACTCTGCATTATGGATAAAGAAGAACACATCACCTGCCACCTTTCTCCAGTGAACCAGGTAGCTTAGAACATTGACCAGACTCTTTCAAATCAAAATGAAATGAGATAAATATGATTTTACCATTCAAGGTTGTAATCATCCATTCAATATGTACTTTCTTCCATAGGGTTCATCTTCTTACTTACTTAATGTGATTTTACACCTTAATACTGCTGACAGGGAATTCTTTGTTGAAATAGAACAGACTGCAAAGCCTTGCCCAAGCAGATACTGAATGACCTCTCAGATTCTATATAGCAGCTTTCCCTTTAGTTGACAACACCCAGATGGGAATGTAAGCACCAGCACCAGCTTCCTTCAACCCCTGGCCACAGCCTACTCAGAAGAGATGTCCCGCAGCCTGTGACTTGAGGAATCCCAAGTCCTTCACCATTGTTCATGGCATCAGCGGTGGAGGACAGGCTTAGCAGGTGCTTCTGTGCCAGCAAATGTGTCCATCCCTTGTGTCACCACAGCCACGTGCCACTGTGCTTTCTTTCATCCTCATCCAAGACCCCAATCAGCCTGATAAATCTAAAAAATGACAGAGCTTTAGAAAGATGATTGGTTTCAACACGACTCAGAGACACAGACTCAGAAGAACAAGGCTAGAACTAGGTGAAGATTATCAATGCCAGCAGACATGGGGATCCCTGCTTGCCATCACACAGGGAGAGGAAGAGGAATAACTGTAGAAGTGAAGGACTAAGAGTTGAAGATGCTCTAGGGCAGTAGTTCTCTACCTTCCTAATGCTGTGACTCTTTAACACAGTTCTTCATGTTGTGGTAACCCCAACCCCAGAAATGCAGCGATCAACCTAGCATTGTTAAGGTCTTTCTCAGCAGCCACCACTTCATATTTTGCTGAAAGTTTTCATAAAGTGGTGATCACATTTTTAGTGGTGACACCCAACCTGGATGACAGCATCACCCCTTGGTTTGATGGAGACAGAACAGCTAATGAAGCAATGTTATGAGATGTACAGAGGCGACTCAAAAAAGAAAACACAGAATGAGAACAATTTGCCTGAATGACTAGGGTTTGTAAGTGTGCTGGGCCCTAAAAGCATGTTTAATTTGCTGTAATAAGCCCACCATTCAGAGAATTGTTATGGAGATGTCTTCTTTGGAACCATTGTCCTCTCCAGATTTTTCACTTTCCTTACTGTCACTTTCTCATTATTTCACAATCAGTAAGATGGAATATTTAAAACAAAATTATAAGCCCATTAAATTTCATTTTCATGATAAGACAATCCCTCAGTGAAATTCTCATTTTGGAGACTGTCAACCAAGAATGTGACCTTCCTATACTGTTTCACACTTGTGTGTCGAAGTCTAGACAATCTCTGCCTTCATTAGAGGACAGCAAGAGGCTACCTGTGTAAAGCATTCATGCCAAAATCTGTAGTTTGGGGATTTTGTAATGTGGGTTAATCATACTGGAGTTAGATGATATCTCAAAGTGATTTTGATTTACATTTCTCTGATGATTAAGGATGATGAGCATTTTTGCATGTGTTTATAGGCCATGCGCCTATCTTCATCAGAGAAGTTTCTGTTCAAGTCTCTTGCCCACAAAAGGAATGGGGTTATTTGTTCTTTTCTTATTGATTAGTGTGAGTTTTCTAGTTATCAGATCATTGTCAGAATCATAACCTGCAAAAATATTCTCCCATTCTGAAAGATGTCTGTTTGCTTTACTTACTGTGCTCATGGCTGTGCAAAAGCTTTTTAGTTTGATCAGATCCCAGTAATGTATTTTTGGTGTTGCTTCAATTGCCCAGGGGGGTTCTCCTCATAAAATATTCTCCCAGGATGATTTCTTCAAGTGTTTTCCCTGCATTCTCTTCTAGTATTTTTATAGTTTCATGTCTTAAGTTTAAATCTTTTATATAGTGAGAACAAATTTTTGTTAATGGTGAAAGGTATGGGTCCAACTTCAGTCTTCTACAGGTTGCCAGTCAGTTTACCCAGCACCATTTGTTAAATAGGGACTTGTTCCCCCACTGAATAGTTTTGATATCCTTGTCTCGAAGATCAAATGATGCTAAGTGGCCAGGTTTATCTCTTGATTCTCTCTTCTGTTCCATAAGTCTACCTCCTTGTTTATGTGCTAATACCATGCTGGTTTTGATCACTATAGATTGAAGTTTGATAATGTAATGCCTCCTGATTTGTTCTTATTTATGAGTAATGTATTTGCTATTCAAGGCTTTTTTCTGATTCCATATAAAATGACATACTATTTTTTCAAGTTCTTTAAAGTATGACAATGGTGCTTTAATGGGGATTGTATTAAATCTATAGATTGCTTTGGGTAGTACAGACATTTTAACAAGGTTGATTCTTCCCAGCCTTGAGCATGGTATGTTTTTCCATTTGTTAACATCTTCAGCTATTTCTTTTCTCAGAGTTTCATAGTTCTCTCTCTTTTTCTATGGCTAATACAATAAATACGTTTATTTAATTCTTGGCTTATCCAATTACTATCACTTTTTTAAAAAAGAATTTTATTAAATCATAATTGTGTACATTGGTGCAATCATAGGGCAGAATGTGCTTCATATACAATCAGAAATATTGTGATCGTACTGTTAGAGATAGCCTTCATGGCATTTTCTTAATCACTATATAAAGACATTGATACTCTACATTTAATAAGTTTCACCAGTACCCTTCTAAGATGCACCGTAGGTGTGATCCCACTAACTGCCCTCCCTCCACCCACCCTTCCCCTCCCCTTCCCTTCCTTTCCCTTTTCCCTGTATTCTTGTGCTATAATTGGGTTTTAGCCTTCATATGAAAACTATAAATTAGCTTCATATTAGGGCTGAGTACATTGGATACTTTTCTTCCATTCTTGAGATACTTTGCTAAGGAGAATATGTTCCAGCTCCATCCATGTAAACACAAAAGAGGTAAAGTCTCCATCTTTCTTTAAGGCTGTATTGTATTCCATGGTATACATGTACCACAACTTATTAATCCATTCGTGGGTCAATGGGCATTTGGGCTTCTTCCACAACTTAGTAATTATGAATTGGACTGCAATAAACATTCTGGTACAAATATGTTTATTATGATGTGATTTTTGGTCTTCAGGATATATACCCATTAAAGGAATTATAGGATTGAATGGCAGATCTATTTTTAGATCTCTAAGTATTCTCCAAATATCTTTCCAAAAGGAATGTACTAGTTTGCATTCCCACCAACAGTGTAGATGTGTTCCCCTTTCTCCACATCCACGCCAACATCTCTGTTTTTGAGATTTTGTTATGTGGGCTAATCTTACTGGAGTTAGATGATATTTCAAAGTAGTTTTGATTTGCATTTCTCTGATGATTAAGGATGATGAGCATTTTTTCATGTGTCTGTAGGCCATGCGCCTGTCTTCTGTAGAGAAGTTTCTCTTCAAGTCCTTTTCCCACCCTGAGATGGGATCACTTGCCCTTTTGTTGCCAATACGCTTGAGGGGATTGAGATGCGGGATAAGTGCGGAGATCCAAGTGTTTGGCAGATTAACAGCCATGGCCCTCAGGGGCATAGAGGAAGACTGGATTTGGTGCACTGGATAAGCAGGCAGCCACGCCAGGAGAGATCCCAGGGATAAGTGCTTTCCCTGGAAAGCTTTTCCTTAGCCAAAGTTCGTGGCTCGGAGTGTCTTTTGAGTGGACTGAGGAGTCATCTGGGCTCCCATGCCTGCATGGTCTGAGAAATCAGCAGACGCCTCCAATCCCCATCTCATACAGCTGTATCAACAGTGTACTCTCACAAAAATAGAGACATAGATACTTGGAATCGTATAGAAAACCTGGAAATGAAACCAACAAGTTACAGCCACCTAATCTTTGATTAACCAAACAAGAGCATTCACTGGGGGAAAGACTCCCTATTCAATAAATGGTGTTGGGAGAATTGGATATCCACATGTAAAAAGGCTGAAACTGGACCCACACCTTTCTCCACTAGAATAGCCAATAAACACAAGAAAAAATGCTTATCATCCCTAATTATTAGGGAAATGCAAATTAAAGCCACTCTGAGATATCATCTAATTCCAGTGAGAGTGATCTATATCACAAAATCTCAAAATTACAGATGCTGGCATGGATGTGGAGAGAAAGGAACATTTTTACACTGCTGGTGGGACTGCAAACTAATACAACCTTTTTGAAGGAAGTATGGAGAAACCTCAAAGAACTCAACCTAGACCTCCCATTTGATCCTGCAATCCCATTACTGGGCATCTATCCAGAAAGAAAAAAAAAAACTTTTATTATAAAGATACTTGTACTAGGCTGTTTATCACAGCCCAATTCACAATTACTAAAATGTGGAAACAGCCTAAATGTCCTTCAACCCAGCAATGGATTGGTAAGCTATGGTATATGTATACCATGGAATATTACTCAGCCATCAAAAATAGAGATATTTCAGCATTTGTCCTAACTTGGATGGAGGTGGAACACATTATTCTTAGTGAAACATCACAGGAATGGAGAAGCATGAATCCTATGTATTCAACTTTGATATGAGAACAGTTAATGACAATGACACAGTGGGGCACCGGGGAAGGGGAGAGCAAACAGAGAGAGAAGGAGGGAAAGAAAACAAAAAAATAAAAGAAAATAGTGACAAATTCTCACACAAACTGGATTCAATTTTGACCAAAGTACATTACTTAAACATTAATTTTTAATTCAACTTGTTAATATGTTGCTTAGTATATTGCATCCTCATTTATAAGTGAAATATGTTTGTAATTTCCCTTTATAATAATATATTTCTCCAATTTTAATATCAGGTATATCCAGATTAAGTAGAACGACTTTGAAATATTTCTTTTTCTACTGTCTATAATATTTGGCATGGTCTGTTTCTTGAAGTTATCTTTTATTTCTTTAAAATTTATCTTTTATTTTATATTATAGTCTATAATATTTGGCATGGTCTGTTTTTTGAAATTATCTTTTATTTATAAATATTAGTTATCTATTTTTTGAGACTTTGGAAAAAATAAGAAGTTAATTGATGACTCCATACTGAGCCTATAATAGACATACTCTTATTTCACAATGTGAATGTTACCTTCTTTGCATTATTATTATTAATATTGCTTAATATTTCAATGCAGTAATCATCCTATTTCTTTTCTCAATGTATTTATCTTTGTTCATTCTTTTTTTTTATTGAATCATAACTGTGTACATTAGTTCAATCATGGAGTACAGTGTGCAGGCTTCATATACAATCTAAGATAATTTCATCCACCTATTTGACATAACGTTCGTGAGATTTTCTCATTTGCTATGTGAAAACATTTATGTTCTGCATTTAGTAGTTTTCTCCTGAAAAGAAAGATGGACCTAAAGTGTGATCTCACCCTTTATCCTCTTTCCCCCCCACCCTCTCCTTCCGCTTCCTTTCCTCTCCCCTTTCCCTGGCTTCTTGTGCAATAACTGGGTTGTAACCTTCACATGAAAGATATAAATTTGCATCATATTAGGGCTTTGCATCATATTGGATACTTTTCCCTCCATTCTTGAGATACTTTGCTAAGGAGAATGTGTTCCAGCTCCATCCATGTAAATATGAAAGAGATAAAGGCTGCATAATATTCCATGGTATACAAGTACCACAATTTATTAATCCATTCGTGGATCAATGGGCACTTGGGCTTCTTCCATGACTTAGCAATTATGAACTGGGCTGCAATAAATAATCTGGTACAGATATAGACAAATTAAAAAAACAAAGATCGTATGATTTTCTTAATTGATGCACAAAAATCTTTTGATAATATCCAGCATCTCTTCATGATCAGAACACTTAAGAAAATTGGCATACAAGGGACATTTCTTAAACTGATAGAGGCCATCTACAGCAAACCCACAGCCAATATTATAATGAATGGAGTTAAATTGAAATCATTTCCACTCAGATCAGGAACCAGGCAATGTTACCCACTGTCTCCACTGCTCTTTAACATTATAATGGAAGTTTTAGTCATTGCAATTAGGGAAGAAAAGGCGATCAAGGGTATCCATATAGGGCCAGAAGAGATCAAACTTTCACTCTTCACATTGTATGTCTGGAAAACAACAGGGATTCTACTACAAAACACTTAGAAATGATCAAGTATATCAGGTTACAAAATCAACATTCATAAATCTGTAGCCTTTATATATACCAACACTAGCCAAGCTGAAAAAACAGTCAAGGACTCTATTCAATTAACAATAGTGCCAACGAAGATGAAATATTTGGGATTTTACCTGACAAAGGATGCGAAACACCTCTATAAAGAGAACTATAGAACTCTAAGAAAAGAAATAGCTGAAGATGTTAACAAATGGAAAAACATACCATGCTCATGGCTAGGAAGAATCAACATTGTCAAAATGTCTATACTACCCAAAGCAATATACAATTTTAATGCAATATGGACAAGCTCCATTGTCATATTTCAATGATCTTGAAAAAATAATACATCATTTTATATGGAATCAGAAAAAACCTTGAACAGCCAAGACATTACTCAGAAATAAAAATAAAGCAGGAGGAGTTACACTACCAGACCTGTGATTATACTATAAATTGATAGTGATCAAAACAGCACAGTTTTGGCATAGAAAAAGAGAGGTATATGTATGGAACAGAATAGAGAACCAAGAGATGAACCCAGATACTTACCATTATTTGATCTTTGACAGGCCAATTAAAAACATTTAGTGGGGGAAAAGATTCCCTATTTAACAAATGGTGCTGGGTGAACTGGCTGGTGACCTGCAGAAGACTGAAACTGGACCCACACCTTTCATCTTTAACTAAGATATAAGATAGACTCTCACTGGATTAAAGTTTTATAATTTTCTCCATAAAATTCTTGGCATCAGTTTATTGGAATCTTTTTGAGAAGGAGAGACAAATAATTAAGTCATGAATAAATTATATGTTCATATGTGTGACATGAGTAAATATGCTAATGGATGTAGCTTTGATAATTTGAAAAAAGTGAAAACTAACCATGCTGGATTAATGGGCATTTTTTGAAGGATAATTTGTCTGCAGCTTGATGAGTAAAGATATTTAGTCACTTATAGTATGTTACCTAACATCTTCCTAATAGAGAAAACTTTCCCAATCCAACGATGAGACTATCCTCAAGTAAACGTATACACTTGACAATTTCTCTTCAAACTGAATCAGACAAGAATATCTTATTTGTATCTTTTCACAGTAAAGCTTTCCCAAAGAGCAGTCCTGTGGCTGGTTTTTTCCTTCAAAAAATAGAGTCACATATGGAATTTTTTTGCTAGGTTTGGTTCCACATATGAAATTTTGCTTAATAATCTCATAAGTACTCATGTGACAGACACTAATCATAAGTGCTGCAAAATGTATCATCATCATTCTTTGAACCAGCCAGGAGCCACAATTTGTATTATCTCCACTTTGCACACGAGGCAATTGGAGCCTGAGAGGTTTAGTAACTTGTTTGAGGTGACACAGACAATGAGCTTCACACCAGACAGACTGCCTCCTGCTCTGGGCACTAGCAAGGCCCTGAAGTCCACCACACAGCGGAGGGCAGGAGGATGCTAGAAAAGCCTCAGAATTTCTTTTTTATTCATATAATAGAAATACTGATGCTCTTAGAGTCTATTTGTTCTGCTGCCAGAGCTGTCATCTCCAAGTGAGCAAACGGCTTCCCAGAAGCTGTTCAACAAAGAAATCTATTCATCGTTCGTGTAGGTAAATGAGATTTTAAGAAATAATGAGATAAATGCAAAACAAGAAAAATACAACCAAGACATATGCTGTTAATTTATAAGAACTTTTAGGAAGCTTTCTTTATCTTAACAATAGAGGGCATTAATTAAGAGAAATGATCAAAACTGTCATCATGGGAGGTTGAGGAAGGTATCTTCTGAGAAAGATCTCCAGTGTAGAGAAGGAAACCGAATATATATTTAGAAATTATAAAAAATATAAATTTTAGGGTCAACTATGTTTTGTTAATTTTTTCTGAAATTAAATTTATTGCCTGTGTTTGGAATTTCTTTTAGTCATATACATGTAATATATACACATATATATGTACTCAGCACAATTTTATGTTTAATAATAACATCTAGTGGTGTTTGATTCATTTGTTCAGATATTTAGCCCAGGCAGGATTCTACTAGGCACTGTACCATAAGAGCCAAAAAAAGAGTTCAGTAAGGAATTTGATGAAATTAAATTTTTAAGGGTTTTTTTCTTTTATTATCTCTAATTGACACATAATTGTACATATTTATGGGAGATAATACATACGTATAATATGCAATGATGAAATGATCTCATTGAACAGTTATCATTCCTTTGTGTTGGGAATATTCAAAATCTTCTCTTCTTTTTGAAAATATGCAATAAATCATCAACTATAGTAACCCTATAGCACTATAAAACACTAAAATTTATTCTTCCTATCCACCTGTACTTTTGTATCCATTAACCAACCAAAAGAATATTTTTATACCTGTTTTTATCATATATCAAGAGTATGATGATTGACATAATTTGTAAATTATATGACATTGAAGATCAATGGTTTGAGCTCCCTAAATATATAGACATAGTTTATCAAATAATGTGGTATTTGTGAAAATATTATATTATTTCAGCTATCACTAATAGATATCATTTATCTTTCTTAAAGATATTATTTCTTAATTATTTTTCTCCATTAGATACAAAATACACATAAGACCACCACTTCACCACATGCAAGTGTCCAATTGAGTGGTGTCAAGTGTATTCACACTGTTGTTACCCCATCATGACCATTCATCTGCAGAGCTCTTAACACCCTAGACTGAATCTCTGTACCAGTTAAACATCAACTCCGCACACCCCCCGACCCATCCCTGGCACCTCCACTGTGCTTCCTGTCACTGTGACTTTGACACAAGCATTTGTGCTTTTGTGAGGAACTTATTTCACTTAGCATAATGTTCTCAAGGCTCATCTATGTTGCAGCATGTAGAACTTCCTTCCTTTTTAAGTCTGAATTGTTATTTGTTTATTCCTTCACTCGCTGATGGGTGCTTGGTTGCTTGTGACTTTTGGCTACTTTTCGAATGGTAATGTGGACATGGATGTACAAATTCACCTCCATGTCTCTGCTTTCACTTTTGAATACATACTTAGAAGTGAAGTTGCCGAATAATGCAGTAATCCTAATTTTAATTTTTTTTTTTTTACATATACAGGTGTTTGTTAGGTTTCCACTTTTTGCCTTCACAGAATTAAAAAGGCTTAAAATTTAATAACAATAACAGTGTTTAAGATAAGGACTAGAAACAAAAACCTTGAAAAGAATGAACAAAGAGAAATACATTCAGAAAAGAAGTCAGACGATTACTGCATCAAAATATTAAGCAATATTAATAATAATAAAGCAAAGAAAGTAACATTCATATTGTTAGATAAGAGTATGTCTATTAGAGAATGCTTTAACTCTGAGGCTCAGTATGGAGTCATCAGTTAACTTCTTATTCTTTTTCCAAAGTCTCAAAAAATAGACAACTAATATTTATAAATAGAAGTAAAAAGATAATATCAAAAAACAGACTATGCCAAATCTTATAGACAATAGAAAAATAAGAAATATTTCAAAGTCATTCTACTTAATCTGGATATACCTGATATTAAAATTGGAGAAAATATATTGTTATAAAGAGAAATTACAAATATATTTCACTTATAAATGAGGATGCAATTTTTATTGCATCTTATTTTTAATTTTTTGACGAACCTCCATACTGTTTTTCATGGCAGCTGTACCGACCAACAGTGTACAGGGTTCTAATTTCCCCACATCCTCACTAAAACTGTTATTTTCTATTTTCATAGTAACCTCACCCCCGCTAGGGATCTATATCATAGGTGGATTTATTAATATATTATAAAATATATTAATCATCATTTATTGTTTCCTAGCTATCAGACATTCCTAGAAATACTAGGGAAGACAATTCTATAAAGTCCTTACATCTTAAGCAAGTTTCTCAATAATAGTTGAAATTCTCTTATTGGGTCAGGCCTTGACTCTGATTGTTCAAGTATTATTTAAAATTCCAGGGGTTGTATGCAATGTTCTTGGCCTAGAGAACCAAGAGTAAGTTAAGATATAGAGTCTACCTCACCAAGAGATGTCATTTAAGTGTAAGAAATAGCCTCTACACCATTTTATTTTATTTTATTTTATTTTATTTTATTTTATTTTATTTTATTTTATTTTATTTTATTTTATTGAGAGTCTCTGTTGCCCCAAGCTAGAGGATCATGGCTTCCACCCAGGCCACAACTACCTCAAACTCCTGGGCTCAAGCAATCCTCTTGCTCAGCCTCCTGAGTAGCTGGGAATACAGGTGATCATCACAAAGCCCAGCTAATTTTTCTATTTTTAGTAGAGACAAGGTCTCACTCTTGCTCAGGCTGGTCAAGAACACCTTACCTCAAGATATTCACCCATCTTGGCCTCCTGCAGTGCTGGGATCACAGGCATGAACCAGCATGCCCGGCTTCGACAAATAGTTTAGATCATGTTTCTGTCTTGGTTTTTTTTGAACAGTCAAAACCAATGACATACTGTTCTCTCAGCTCAGTCTTAAGAAGATTAATTAATTTTAAAGGCAAAAGAAAAAGCTATTGTCTATAAGTTGACTAGTATGTTGTGAATAAATATAGATTTCTAATCCTGCATTCTGAGAATCCATGATATAGTAGCTAGATTAATTTTTAAAAAAAAAACCTCTATTCAAAATATGGCATATATAATTCAGTAGATTGCTATATTCTGGAATTAGGTAGCTTAATTGTCTATTTTTTAATCTCAGGTTTTAAAAAAGACAGTTGTGAATATTGACTGGCTTTGAAATGGTTGCCAATAATTACTTGAGCTTTATACATCATTATGTACATATTCAATAAGTTATAAAAAACAAAAGCCAGAAAATTGTAAAGGGAGAACAAGCCACAGATACTTATGGATATTATGATTCCGAAAATAAAAGCACCAAAAATAAACAGTGTTTGTGGCTGACACACTCTGTTTTCTTGAAATGACAATCAAAAATATCATGCTGATTGCCAGAAAGACAGCAGCTGTTGTGAGTCTGCAGATTTTTAACCCACTCCCCAGCTGTGTTTCTCCCCCTTGGGGTGAGTTCAGAATTGTCCCACCCTCCAGATCAGAATCCCAGTACAGCAGTGGAGCAGAGAGCTACAGTCTTACACTCCCTGGTATTAAAGATGCTGTTAAAAAATGGCACACCTCTTGGGGGTGGGACTCAATTATAACAGGGACTTTATCTAGCAAATGCAATCAGTGTAACCCAATTCAGTTATCTAACAAATGCAATCAGTATAACCCCAAACAATAAAAAGAATTTTTAAATCTATTTTTTAAATAACATGAAAATTTCATTTTATCATGCCTACATGATACTAAAGTTTTCTTTTTACTTTACCTTAGAAACTGAGAGAAATAATTAGACCCTTAAGTAAAATGCCATTTTTCCCAAGAGAAGTGAAACACGGGTCTTACTGCCTCTCAGAGCACTCAGACCACTGGCCCCAGGGCAAGTGCCAAGTACACCTTTAGAGAAGCTGGGGCTGAGGGTTTGACTCTGGTCTGGTAGTTATGTGCCAGCAGCTCACATCAATAAATTAGGATCAGTAACAGTATTAAAGGGATGTAGGGAGGAAGGGTGGAGCATTGTCCCCCAGTGGGGGTTCAGCAAACACTTGAGTTCTGCCACATTTACCAAGATCACTGTCCCCTGTAGGGCTGTACCTCCAAGGACCTGGCTTGCAACACCCCTCCCTGTCTGGCTTGCTCTCTGCCCCCTGGGCTCTCCCAACCCCTCTTTTCCTGAGACCTCCCTTTTTTAAAGATGCTAATTGATTCTAATTGTACAGGAGTCACATGTGACACCGTGGCTGTGTGACAGCAGGTGATAGCCATGGCTCCAAACTCGCCGTTCACCTGTGTCACCTCACCATTGTCACAGCCAGTGCAGGACGCTCGTTGGGGGCATTTCCCTCTCTACAGGGCTCCATGTCCCTGAGGAAGGAGCCATACTCTGAGGCCTCCCGCTCAGCTCCGGACGTGGATCCTGAGATCCATCCTTGATTGGGTTTATGTGCCTGGTTTGTCAGAGTTCAAGGGGAAGAGGAGGTCAACATTGTCAAAATGTTTTGTTTCCCCTACCCCCTTGCTCAAATTTCTATTTCTAATGCCCACCCCACTCACAAATCCATCTGGTTATGTTTCTAGAATGGATGACTTTAAAAAATTGAATTTATTTGGAAGAAAATAGATAAGGATAAAAAGTGGGGATATTTTGGTGAACAAATATTAAGGCTACAAAGTCCTTGGTTCAGGTTCTGGGTCTTTAGCCAGAGACCTTCCACATAAATCTCTGTGACTGTAAGTACATCAGGAAAACTTTCTACACTTAGGTCCATAAGTTGAAGCAAGAACTGCACCTGGGCTGAAGGGGTAGTTTTGCTGTGCTGTTTCAAAGAGGTGATATAGAGTGCAGCACTTTGGAGGGTGGAGTAGCACAGACTAGTATACTAATCCTGGGTCCTGCAGCAAGGTATTGGCTATAGCCTTCTTCTTTGTAGGTACCATTAGGCTGAGCGGAAAGCCAACACTTGGCCCACAGGGTTGGGCGGGAGAACTGTGGAACCAGCTACAAAAGAGGATTTTGTTGAAAACCTCTGTTTTCAATAAATCATCCGAGGGAGCTGGAACTGTGCTGCTGTGGGAACAGCTTTATTGTTTTTTGAAAGGCTCTGGGATACCTGCAACTGGCCTCACATTAAAATCTTCCAATAGTTATTTATTAGTTTTATCCCTTTTTATTTGTACATAAAGGACTGTGTCTAAATTAGAAAAAGCTAATATTCTCTTAATGGAATTGCTCGTGGTGTGGGGGGGAATGCACACCACACAATGAAATGTTTTAATGGAGGCCTCAAGCCATTAAGAACTCTTACTTCAGTTTAATCGAGAAAATTTTCAGGTGCAAACGTGAAAACTGCAAAGAACTCACAAGAAGAAACAGGCAGCATCATGCTGAATGCAGACAGCCATAGGCACCAAGTGCGTGTTGAGATGCCAAGAGTGTTTAGAGAGATGATTGTGAGTAATAGATGGCTGGCCCTGACTCAGATAAATGCCTTTGACTGATCCTTTTGTGACCGTATTGTTTTTCTTTCTTTTTTTTTCTCAGCCCTTTGCAATCATTTCTAAATACAGCTGGGAGTTTTAAGGAAATAATGAGCTAGAAAAGGTAAGAGAGATTATTTCCACTCTTATTTTCCCTAAGTGTCCGAAGTGGATCATGAGCGTCAGATCACTATCTGAACTGTCCCCCACATGCACCCAGAGGAACAATCTGGTGACCTGCCTGGGGGTCCTTGTCTCTCTTTGATGCATCAGGGTTGGAAGCCATTTCTCTTTTCTCATTGATTTTTCTCCCAAAGGAATTATATATATATATATATATATATTTTTTTTTTTGGTGTGTGTGTGCAATTGGCCATTGATCTAAAGATTAAAAGGAAAAGAAAAGCACAGATCTTGAAATTGTTGAAGGTTTAAAAGTAGTCTCTGCAGAGAGCTGTGATGCTTCTTGAACAAAGCAAATTAATCCACAAGCTCCAGCTGGGAATTCAACTGGTTGCTGAGCAGGGACAGCTCCCATATTCAGGATCAAGTTCAGGCTGCTTGCATTTGTTATGCAAATTTATATTGTGGCCTTGGCCTTGATTTAAAAATAAGAAAAGGTCATTAATTAAGGCAAAAGTCTTACTGAGAAGGGAAAACCAGTTATATTTATATCTGGCAAAAAAGCAAATGAAAAATCCATTTCTGGCTGAGTCTTTAGGAAAATAACTACCTAGAATCCAATAGTATTTTTTAAATGACATGAAAAATTCCACACACATTTGAGACAAATTATGGGAGGAGAAGCTTTACGCTGAACACCCTCACCCTGTTCCCAGCACTGGGGGTCTCTTTCTCACTTCTGTAAGCCACCCCATGGCTGTGCCTCCAACTTCTGAGCCTCAAAATTCAGAGGGCTCTTTGAGTCTGCATTTCCCCATCATCTCAAACATTAGCTGTCGACTCCAGTCTGTTCTCCTTTCAAGTTATAAGAAAAATTCTGCAAACACCATTTAATTGCACCAATAGTGCATGAACTTGAGGTGTGAATAATCAAGGCCATTAAGAACTCAAGCAAGAATATTTAAACATTGAAATGAATTGGATATTGAAAATACAAGGCAGAGAAATGAACACCAACCATTTACTTAACCCAGGTTGTGGTTTATAGGAAATAATCCCCCTAAGAGAATATTTTTTAAAATAGAAGGTACTAAAAGGCTAACATGCCATCCAGAGAGGGATAGATTTTAAGAAGTCGGGGCCCTCAGCATTGCAGGAGCACAGCAGAATCTGTGCTCTGGGAAGAGTTGACATTTTAAGGAGGAGCAAAGCTGTTGGCTGTCCTCCTCAGGAGACCAACTGCTGCAGGGACAGGCAGAGGGGGGTCCCTGACAGGTAGCCACAGTTCAGGGGTGCAGGGCTCCATTCACGAATATCCTCCCGCTGGTGCACTTCACTCAGAGGAGGACCCTTCAGGGTCTGCCTGCTGTGGTGCTGACAGAGTCCCCAGCAAGCTCATGTGAACATTCAAAATTAGAAGAAAGATTTGAGAAATTCTCAGATGCCATGAGGGAAGGTCCTCTAGCAAAATTGTTGCGGGAAGATGAGGCCCAACAGAGAGAATAAGCACCCAAACACCATGTTTATAAGAGGAAGGGCTTTATTCATCAGCCGGGAGCTTATGGCATAGAATTCCAAATGGCCGTGCTCCCCATCTGGCTTGATTTTTCCCTTTTTATCGACAGTCAAAAAGTTCTGCCCCACAGGTACCCTTCTTTTTGGCCAGTTTGAATCAAGCAGGAGATGCTAGTCCAGCCTTTATAGAACTATAGGATTTCACAGAACTTGGAAATTTCCAAGTTCCAGGAAGTTAAGTTTACAAATTCCTAAGGGCTGAGTCACAACGGAGAGGACCCCTCAGGTATATCCTTGTGGTCTCCTTGAGAAGACCTGTTCTTCTAGACCTTACCCTTCTCAGGTATCCTCTCTCATTATGTCATAGGATGTCTCAGCATTCCTTTTCATTATTGAAAAGTTTTCCATTACATGCATATATTCTAGTTGATGGACATTTGGGTTGTAACAGTTTAGAGCTTTTACAAATCAAGCTGTTGTGAACATTTGTATACAAGGTTTTTTGTGAACATATGTTTTCATTTCTCTTGAAAGAAATCTAGGAGTGAGGTTGTTGACTCATAAGATATGAGTACGTTTAACTATTTCTTAGAAACTGCTAGTTTTCTGAAGTGGTGGCACCATGTTACACTCCTACCAGCAGTGTATGAGAGTTCTAGTTCATCCACGTCTTCTGTAATATTTAGTAGTATTCAGCTCCTCTTTGATTTTTTTTTTTTCTGTTTTTCCAATCTCATCAACCTGCAGTCTTCTGGAAGTTCATCTTAATCTTTGGATCATGCATGTTCTCCCTACCCATTCCTGTTTTCAGAGCACTTATGTATATACTCTTGTGTTCTCTTTCTGATATTTCCCAAGGGTATTGAGAGATAGGGGATATGAATATGAGCGCTTTAATAGGAGGTCAGAGCATATTTTTAGTTATCTAGATTGTCTCTGGCATGGAGTTATAGTTTGAAGTTCTCTGAAAGAAAAAAAAGGAAAAAAGGGCCAACTGTTCCCCTGTCGTCTTCCTTTTTTCTTCATTTGTTTACAAAGCAGCAAGTAACAAAAACGATGATTTCTGTTTCTTCCAAGGCTTTTGATAAAGGAACATTAACTTGCCAACCTTAGCCTTGCTGCACATCCAAAACAACTTATTTAAGAAGAGATGGAACTGTTGACATTTTATATGATTTTAAATGTTAAATATCTTTCCATGGGTGGGATCAAATGGGAAAAGTGTGTGTGAGACAGAGGGTTAGAGGCGTGGGAATTGTTTCACTAGAATGCTCAGCCCCCAGCCAGTGCGGTGTGATGGGTGTGAATGGTTCCCTTGCTCCTTGGATTTCCCCCTTAGGAGTGTGTGTACATGGTCCTACTTGTCACATCTTCAGGAAAATAACTGCCTGATGCCTTTTCTTCCTCATTGGCGATCTCTCCCCAGAGGGTTAGGGATTCTGGTAGTGGCAGGTGGGGGTGGGGTTGAATGTGGCAGTTGAATGTGGTTGAGAGCTCTGGCTGTCATAGAGCCTGTTAAAGAAGGCACATAGGAACTGGCACCATTCTGATAGTAGTGATTGCTGGGCAGGGGGGAAAGAGGAATACATGAGGAGGACATCCTTCATGGCTAGGAATTTGAACATGCTTTATATACAGCATTATAGTTCTGAGGTTTGATGTATTGCTTAGGTTGTTATATATATATTTTTTTCTTTTGCAGTTTTTGGCCAGGGCTGGGTTTGAACCTGTCACCTCCAGCATATGGGGCTGGCGCCCTTTGAGCCACAGGTGCTGTCCAGGTTGTTACCTTTTTAAGAATAGAGCATTTTTACCTCCACAGGGCAGGGCAACATGTTTGTAGTACTACTAAATTGCCAGGAAGCAGTTTCACAAGCTAGAAGATGTTGCTATTCTTTTGCTTCCACTAGTGAAAGCATGGCTCAAAACCTCTGTACTCTGTAGTTTGTCTACCTGTCTTTGGCTGTCTGTTAGTCCATAAGAGATGTGTTACAGAAACGCAAACATGCTTCCAGAAAGGAACATTGTCACCTGGGAGGAAAGTCCCGACAGTAGGCTTGCTGACTTTAAACATCTCCTTTCAACAGAACTTATCATTGCCAGAGAAGGTGGGGGGTGGGTAAAGTAGGAAAGAAACCTAATTATGCAAATTTTGATCTTAAAGCTTTATTCGTATGTTTCCTGGCAGGCTGTTCTTTAATCTCAAGAGCAAGATTGCTCAGAATTACCATATATTCTAGTTAATTGCATTAAAATTATAGCAAAGGTTGTTTTCCCTATAATCAAGAGTGATTTTGATTAATACTTAGGAAATCAAATGCCTTACCAGTGGTGGGGATGAGAACAACCTTCCCAGTCAGCTGTCCTTTTTCCCCCTACCCTCCCCTTCCCCCCTTCCCTCTCCTTCTTCCAGAAAGCCAAAGATGCAAACATATTTGAAAGGTGTTTTAAAAATTTACTCACTTGTGTGGACAGTCATTTTTTAAAATTTTTATTTTAAAATATTGGGGGGGGCAAATTTTGTTACATGGATGAATTGTACAATGCTGAAGTCAGGGCTGTTGGTGTGTTTGTCACCAGAGTAACGTACATTGTACCTGATAGGTAAGTTTTTATCCTTCAGCTATTTTCCACCCTCTTCCTTATCAGTAGTTTCCAACATCTTTTATACCACGTTATGACCACGTGTACCCATTGTTTAGTTCCCACTTATTAGTGAGAACATGTGGTGTTTGTTTTTCCTTCTTGAGATATTTCACTTAAGGTAATGTTCTCCAGTTCCATCCAAGTTTTGGCAAATAATATTATTTCATTTCTTTTTATGGCTAAATAATATGCCTCCATGATCAAGTGGGTTTTATTACAGGGATGCAAGGATGGTTCAACATATGCAAATCAATAAATGTGATTTACCACATAAACAAAAGTAAAAATAAAGACCATGCGGTCATCTCAATGTATGCTGAAAAGGCATTTGATAAAGCCTTGCACCCTTCATGATAAAAACATTCAGCAAACTAGGCATAGAAGGAACATATCTCAAAATAATAAAAGCCATATATGACAAACCCACAGCCAACATCATGCTGAATGGGAAAAAGTTTAAAGTATTTCCCCTAAGAACTGGAACAAGATAAGGCTGCCCACTGTCACCACTCCTATCCAACATAGTACTGGAACTCCTAGTCAGAACAATCAGGCAAGAAAAAGAAATAAAGGACACTGAAATCAGGAAAGAGGAGATCAGACTATCCCTTTTGGCTGAGGATATGATCTTCCACTGAAAAACTCATAGAATTGACAAATAAATTCATCAAAGTCACACTTTATAAATCAATTCACACAAATTAGTAGCATTTCTGTAATAATAGTCAAGCTGAGAGTCAAATCAACAATGTGATACCATTTATAATAGCTGCAAAGTAAAATACTTGGAAATATAGTTAACCAAGGAGGTGAAAGACCTCTACAAGGAAAACTACAAAACACTGATGAAATAAATCATAGATGACACAAATGGAAAAACATCCCATGCTCATGGATTTGTAGAATCAATGTTGTTAAAATGTCCATACTGTTCTTGAGTGATTTGTAGATTCAATGCAATTCCTATAAAAATAACAATGTCATTTTTCACAGATCTAGAAAAAAATAATATTAAACTTCATATGGTTCCATATTAAGACCATAACCCAACTGTAGCACAAAGAATATGGGAAGGAGGGAAGGGAGAAGGTTGGGATTGAGGGAGGGTAATTGGTGGGGCCACACCTACAGTGCATCTTAGAAGGGTACAGGCAGAACTTACTAAATGCAGTATACACATGTCTTCATACAATAACTAAGAAAATGCCATGAAGGCTATGTTAAACAGTTTGATGAAAACATTTCAGATTGCATATGAAACCTGCATATTGTACTCCTTGATTGCGCTAATGTACTCAGCTATGATTCAATAATAAAGAGAAAAAGAGAGAGAGGGAGGCTTAGGGAGGCAATGAGAAAACACACCCAATTGACACCTGACTCCATAGAGGGTCAGATTATTTTAAAAGACAAATTTATCCCTCAAGTGGCCCCAGACATTGAAAGAAAACTCCAGAAATTGGCTATAGTCCCAGACCATAACCTGGAGAATCTTCTTAAAACAGCCACTACGGTTTTTTGTAACCGAGATCTGGAGAGAAAGGAGGAAAAAGAGAGAAAGGAACAGAAAAGAATGACAGCTGTAGTAATGACACTCTGACAAACGAGCAACCTTCAGGGGCAGAGGGAAACCAGAGGAGTGAAAAACAAGTGCTTCCAATGTGGTCAGGCTGGCCACTTCAGAGACTGCCCCCAGCAGTACCACTGGCTGGGCAAGCCACCTGGCCCCTGTCCAGAATGCAAGGGTGACCACTGGAAGGTGGCCTGTCCCCAGAGTCAAAGGCCTCCTGGGACAGTGACCCCATCAGAGCCCAAACTGGACTGAGAGTGCCCGGGGCAAATTCTCATGGCTCCAGCTTGTGTCATCACCCCTCAAGAGCCCCAGGTTTGCCTTATAGTGAAGCGCCAGGAGAAAAAATTTCTTTTGGACACCAGAGCAACCTTTTCTGTACTTCTCTCTAATCCTGGTCTTTTACCTCCCAAATCTATAACTATACAGGGGGTGTCTGGACAGCCAGTTACCAAATTTTCCTCCCAGCCTCTAAGCTGCAATTGGGATGACTTGCTGTTCTCTCATGCCTCCCTAATCATCCCTGAAAGTCCTGCTCCCCGTTTTGGGAGAGACATACTAACTAAAACAAGAACTTTTCCCTCCTGGAGATCTAGTCATGATCAAAACTCTTCCCTCTAATTCACCTTCCCTGATCCCAACTTGGGAAGTCCCCTTTCCTGTTATCTTGTCTTCTTCTACTGTTAAAGTTGTAGGAGTCGATTCCTGCATACATCATTCACTAGTAAAGTCCTGGAACCCTCCATGTTCTACGGAGGCAGGCAATGAAGACAGCCAACCACAGACCACCTACACTTGTGAGCCAAAAGAAAGTTTGAAGTTATTATTTAGGAAACAGCAAGAAAAACCCTAGTATGGTTTTCTTTTGGCATCACTGAATAAGTGCTTCTGACCTGATGCTGTTCTACCTTTGCCTATTACTGATTACACTAATCAGATTTATGTTTTCCAGAAATGTCATCAAGCCACACACAATAAAGATGGTTCCAGTCCATGAACCCCTGTATCTCTCTCCCTCCAGAGAAACCCTAACTGCCCCCTTCTATCATCACCTGATTCAGCAGGAAGCAGTTAAATCGAGTCTCCACCCCTTTTCCCTAACAGCAGTTAGAGTTTCTACTCGGAGAGGGAGAATTGATGCAGGACATTTGGCGCCCTAGCCAGCTCAGCGAAGCTGGCGGACCTGGCGGACCTGCTGCTTCCTCCTTGGTGGTGTCGGTGCTGTGGCAGCCAGCTGAAGAGCCAGTGGACTGGATGACAGGCAAGGAGGGGGACCTCCAACCTCCACCAGAGGCTCCAATTGCCAAAAAAACTGGACAACTGCTGAGGAGACACCTGTGCCTTGGTGTCTCCTTCACTTTACACTTAGGACTAAATGTGGAACCCCCATTTCCTATGCCTAGGTCAATTTCTTGTGAATTTCCTAGGCCTCAATTCCATGAATGGACTGTATC